>OZ038509.1:65288210-65290710 GCA_964036315.1 Acanthosepion esculentum | reverse complement strand
GGATGTCAGTTATCAGTTATCTCCTGTTAATTCACCTCTCCAATTTCTCCATTGCCTTAACCAGGTATTGAACTCACAACATTTTGGGTCCTGTCCCTGGATCTAACAATGCCTTTATCCACTGTACAATGCGTTGTTAAGGACAAAGATGTTCAATTCTACATTACAACCACCTGAAGAAGGCCGAAATGCTGTGATAAATATGGCAACAAAGATGAGGAGAATAGTCCGAATAATGTAAATAAAGTTCTCATCAATTTACAGTTGATTTGGCTAGATGTAGCCCTAAGTTCTATGCTAAGAGCTTCTTCTGCATTTCTTGCTTGAGAAATTTCTTCCGTTTTCTTGCTTCCCTGTCGACATCGATCGCTAAATATTTAAATGCAATGTCAATCGTTATCTACTGCCTTCTTGATTCCCCTTCTTTTATTTTTCTCGCTTCCTTAATAAGATTTCTCATTTTTCTTAAAACTTTGAACCTGCATTCCTGAAAATTTTTAATAATAAGTGGTTATAAAAGAAAATATTTAAAAAGACAAGATTTCCCATCTGAATTAAGCATACGTTAACCCTTTGATCACTGCTTTGCTGAAAAATTTGAACCCTTCTGCCTAAGCTCCTGAGTCAAAATACGCAAATAATTGATATGTAATGTTTTATAGTCGATATAAAAAATAGTTACAAGTGTTTACCCACTGTTCAACCGGTGGCTGGGCATTACGAAATTATTCTCTACCACCGGTAAAGCGGTAGTCAGAGCTGAAAGGGTTAATCTTCGACACTCAGCAACCTGAATTTCTCGGAAGAAGAGTCATCATTATTTACACTATTTTCATGAGGACATTTGTCCTCATTTTTGTTGTTGATTTTTTACTGTTGTGTTCCCCCTGTACAAGACCCGGGAGCCACTCGAGGTAGAGGGTTACAGTGTAAGCGGCAGAGATTAAGCGGATGTGTATGAGAAATAACGGTTAACTCTAGACTTGAAAAGGTTTAGATTTTAGTGATCGCGAAAACATCCTCTTGGAAATTCGTGCCTAAGTGCAGTGGATTGCGGAAAGAATTTGCTCGAGTGGCTGTTATATCTCACCAATGGACTACGAAGTAGATGAGGGTGGTTAACTACAATGTGCCTGGCATTGCGGGTTTTAGCCGCAAAGTTTAGATCTGGTGAGACTAAGGAATGTGGTTCGTCTGAGCTCTTTCCATAGAAATAGCGATAGAGCAGCGGGAAGCTAGCGACGTTTCGTCTGTGAGAAATATGTTGTCGGATGGAAAATAATTTGTCACCCACAAGGACGCGGGGATGTTTTGGCAGTTCATGCCCATATATGACAGCAGTACTTCAATTTTGGCTTGACCTGGCTCTTGTAAATGTAGAGAATAGAGGATATCACGAACCCTCCAACCGTTATCGTGTGCATGTCGATTCGGATAACCAACATGGAATTTCGTACTGAAATCCTTTATTTTACAGTTCTCGCTCCACTTTAGGAATATTTCGTCGAGTTCTTATTTTTAGTACTGTTCACTTGTTGCTTGCCATTTCCACTGAGTCCAATGCCAATCTGGATAATTCTACAGCGAATTTTGAACTGAACTCTTTAATCTACGGGGATAGACTGCTCTCATTCTCCCGCCCATTTCTAGAGATATCTCATCTAGTTCTTATTTTTAGTACTGTTCTCTTATTGCTTGCCATTTCCACTGAGTCCAAGTACACACTGCCCAGCCCAGGGATTGAAATCACAATTATTATCTCACCAAATTCACGAATTATCACTTTAATCTGCTAAAGATTTTGTCTTGTGGGATTTTGTAACATTTTGTAAAATTTTGGCCGTTTTGTCCTCCGGCCTTCATCAAGTGTATAGCAATCTGGATAACCTATGTGAGGATTCGAAACCCTTTATTTAATCTATGGGGTTAGAACGTTCTCCTTCAACTGGCCTTCTCTAGGGATATCTTGTCTAGTTTATATTTTTAGTACTTCTCAGTTATTGTTTACTCTCTTTCCACTGATTTCAAATACCCACTGCCTCGTCCAGGGATTGAACTCACAATTACTCAGCAAATTCATGAACCAACGTTCTAACCCTCTAGTCTATTTTTCTATGTAGTTTTCATCGAGAAGTCTATGTTTTCGTACAATTCTCTTCTTTCAGGACATAAATTATATAAAAATTGTCCGAATGTTTTGCAAGCTGTTTCGACTATACTTTTAGCCATTATCAAAGATAAATTTTATTTTACTTTTAACTGAATATATGCATTGCTTTATGCATGCATATAGCATCAGTAACAAAAAAGAAGAAAAAAACAACACCCAATAATATCAACTATGAACACGGTCACAAGGTGTTGACCGTGTTTACAAAATAAAACATTCCTATAACTCCAGATACATATGCCCTTCAACTCATTAAATTTACCATTCATATCTTCCCTTTGTCTTTTCTATAACTATCTCTTATTTTTTTTTTTACTTTTTCACGTGTTT
>OZ038509.1:65240710-65285710 GCA_964036315.1 Acanthosepion esculentum | reverse complement strand
ACGTAAAGGAGTCAATGTTGAATTCAGAACAAGTGGAGATCTATACAATCAGCAACGTTTTAAAGCACAGTCGAAACTTGGTCTGCAGCTGCTACACGATCTTCTCTTTGCAGATGGTGCCGCTCTATTAGCACACAGTCTAGAAGACATTCAAATTATCCTTGATAAATTCTCTGAAACAGCAAACGCATTTGGGCTCACTATCAATATAAAAAAGACTGAGCTAATGTGCCAGTCGGTACCAGGCAATCCATCTCTCACTAATCCTTCCCTATTCGTTGATGGTACGGCATTTAAAAACTGTTGAGGCGTTCACATATCTTGGATCAACAATCTCTTCTGATGAAAAGATGGATGGAGAAACCCAATCCAGAATATCCAAAGCCAGCACAGTATCTTAATAAATAAGTAATCTTAAACTTACTTTGAGAGACACGTTTTTGGTATTCCATAGAGTCAATGTCGATATATACAGATCAGTCCTTCTCTCAACCCTTCTCTAAGGTGCCGAAACTTGGATCCTATAAAGCAAGCACATTGGCGCCTTTCACATGTGGTATACAATGGGATGAGAGGATCTAGAATAGTGCAATTACTGTAACGACATCACAGACATTGACACCATTCTGGCAAAGATACAACTTAGGTGAGCTGGTCATGTTGTGAGAATGGATAAGAATAGGCTTCCACAAACGGTGCTGTATGGACAACTACCAAACTCCAAGCGTTCAGTTGGACGTCCACTCTTACGCTACAAAGCCAAATGGAAAGACAATTTGAAACGTCTCAACTTTGATCTGAAAACCTGGGAAACCCAAGCATCAAACTGAAAGGAGTGGCGTAAGACATGTTTCATTACGTTAAAGATTTTTGAAGACAGTAAGTAGACTGAAGCACCATGATCAGCTTCGTCAAGCTCTGAAGCAGAGATGCCATCAGAATTCTGCTTCAAAAAATTTCATCTGTCAGTGTGACCTTGCTTTTCGCAGCAAGGCTGGGCTAGTATCGTACTTAAGAAAACATAAATGAAATATGTCTTTCCCTTACCTGATTTTCTCCACAATAGCCCCGGCTAGCATGCATGAGTGGAAAATGAAAGGCACCATCCACTGCTGACCCTCATTTATCGTTCACAAGCGAATCTATTATTATGTATGTTTATAAGTATGAATGTATGTACGTATATGCGTGCCTGTGTGTGCATTATGCAAAACTAATTTTACACATTATCAAATGAGTTTCTTAAATGCATTATCAGGTTGTCAGACAATGCTAAGCGTTTTGAAGTTAAAATGTTTCATTAAAAGATTTACTGGATTGGTTCCTTCGCCTCAAATGGATGCCAAAACAACAACATTTCAGTAAATCAAGTGTAAAAAAATGTTTCATATATATATATAGATATGATAAACAGCCCAAGTAATTGTATATTTGACAGGCAATAAGCAGTATTTTATTTTGAGCTTAGAGCTATAAGACTAGTGAAAGTTTTCATAATTATTGCAAAACTTGGCAAGTAGATATAACATCAATCAAAGGTAACTAATAGCATAAAAGTCCTATTGATAAGTGAAACAAAATCGATTGAAAACATGAAAGAATCTGTAAATATTCTTCTTGATTGTATTATTTCCCTGGGGTGCTGTTCTCGAAGACTATGACTTTGAACGAGTGAAGCGTGTTGGTCGAAAACAAGAACCATCATTCTTTGAACCTCGTAGACTGGTGCTACAGAATCCTGAACAAAACCCGGTAACATGTAATAGAAACCACGTGACTTGAGGACATTCAACAGCAACAACAACTAACATGGATTTCACACTCGAATAGAGAATAACATAATCAAGATATTGACATTCCACACTACGTCAAACAAAAAGCTAGGAAGGAAACACCGATGAATACTGTAAAGAGTAATAACAGTTACTGGACTTGAAAAACAAAATTTTTCTGAAAAATTATTTTAAGAGGATGGTTTTATGAATTACAACCGATTGTAACAGTAGTTGCTCAGCCAATAAATTCCGCGTGTTTCCTTACAAGGAAAATTTTAATATTACCATGAGGGTCGAGGGTTTAGATACTACACTTTGATCCCACCCTAATAAGCAGGAAGTGAATAAAAGTGTAACTTGAGTAACACTAGCTGCTATATTTATTCGTCTTAATCACAAGAAATATGACTCAAGGCCAAGAGGAGATAAAAAGAGTTGACTTTCATTTGTTCTGTTATATAATCTAGCTATACACAATCATTGACCTAAACATACTATAATTTTCCTTACACCAAAGCTACACATTCTTACTTACCATTCTTATTATTCTAATATGTCCTCAATACTGAAAGAAGAGGTTGGTTGGCAGTAAAGAGCTTAAAACCTGACACGTCACCCAGATCGGATAATATTCCATTCTGAACTGATAAAAGATGGTGAAAAAACCATCAAAGTCATGACATCACTATGCCAGAAGATTTGGGAACAAAGAGTTGCCTAACGAGTGGATCCAGTCATTAAACCAAGGAAAAGAAGCATCAAACAGTGTCAAAATTATAGGCCAATGAGCCTCTGATCAGTCATCCTATTAAAGTCTAGTTCCCTATCATATGGGTCATTTGAAATCCAAGGCTGAAGAACTGCTGTCAGAGAAACAAGACGAAAGACAATAGAACAGAATCTTTAATTGTCGGATCATCGCAGAGAAACATCTGAAACATCAGAAGGACGTGTTCCACACCTTTGTTGATTTCAAGAAAGCATTTGATCGTGTATGGCATGGCGGCTCTTTGGCAAATCCTTAGGGAATTCATTGTGGATAAAGGAATTATCCAAGTCATCTAGTCCCAAATAAAGATGTCACCAGCGCAGCCTTTCCGGGAAAACAAATGGGAGGACCCTTTCGGACAACACTCAGCGTGCGACAGAGATGCGTACTTTCACCCACATTGTTCAACTTATTTCTAGAGAAAATCTTGCAAGAAACCTTGAATAACCATGATTCTTCAACCTCTATCGATGGCAGACCCGCGTCTCTAATCTACGTTTTGCAGATGACATTAACCTCATAACAGGTAGTAACAGTGACCTCCAGGACTTGATCAACAAACTTTTTGAAAGAGCAGGAGCATATGGAATTGAGGTCAGCTCTGAGAAATCCAAAGTAATAGTGAGGGTTACAAACAGTAATACCTATGTCAACATTAGCATGAATGGGAATTCACTGAAGGAAGTGTCCAGTTTTAAATACTTGGGAACAATCTTGTTTAAAGATGGCACCTGCAGCTCGGAAATCTGCACACGTATTGCCGCAGCTATGGCAACGATGGTCACATTTGCACGAATATGGAGGAGTAAAATCAGCTTTTAAACGAAGTACCGACTGTACAAATCGCTGGTAGTCTCCATTCACCTATATGGATGTGAAATGTGGACACTGTTGGCAGAAACAGAGAGAAGGATTCCAAGCGTTTGAGGACAAATGCATGAGAAAATTCCTTAGCATTTTCTGTTGGAAACAAAAAACAATGGGTTCTTGCGGAAAAGGGTTGAAAGTTTTGTGGGACACCAATAACCTCTTCTCGCCAATGTCGAATGAAGAAAGGTGATGTGTTTTGGACACATTACAAAGTACGACAGTCTGTGCAAGGCCATCATGCAAGGCACCGTTGTAATTGGACGTAGGAGAGGACGCCAATGCAGAAACTGGTTGGACAATGTAAAACAATGGAAAGGAGTGACTGTACCAGGATTGCTTATGGCTGCCGTTGATAGTCTGTTGTAGAGGAGATTCAATGTGGCTTCTGCATTCAGATCCCACCTACGATTACAAATGTCAAGGGGATGATGATGATAATGATGATGATGATGATGATGATGATGATATCTATCTATCTATCTATCTGTGTTTCGTTCAGTTCTATCTATCATTACAAGGCACTATAGCCTTTGCAAGACCCTCATGGAAGGCACCGTTGAAATTGGACGTAGGAGAGGACGCAAATGCAGAAACTGGTTGGACAATGACAAACAATGGAAAGGAGTGACTGTACCAGGATTGCTTATGGCTGCCGTTGATAGACCGTTGTGGAAAAGAGTTAGTGTGGTTTCTGCATTCGGATCCGCCCTACGATTACAAAAGTCAAGGTGTTGTTGATGATAATGATAATGATGATGGTGATATGTTTTCTACGGTTTAACCACCATTTTGCATGTATTTTATTAATGGTTCAGTGATACAAATCTAATTAATTAACCCATAGAAGGAGAGGAAGCTGTTGAATCATACGTTTCCCAAGTGTATTTGCGTGTAAGTGACTATAACTAACACAACTGGAATTGGAACTCGGCTCTCCGATTAACAATTCCGAGTCATTATCCATTACACTACCCACGCAGTCATGCTTACAGCATCTGGTATTCCCACATGGTCGCCCATCTAGGTACTGACCAGGCTCAAGGTTGATTAACTTTGGTGATCGTACTGTGAACGGTTTATAATATACAGGTATATTTATAAGATATCGAGACCATGTAAAGTCAAGAGAAAATTATACATAGGAGTAACTGAAGAGCACTGGAAACAAAGAAACTAAGCACACAAAACATCTTTTAAAAATAGTTAATGCGCGAACAACACAATACTTTCTAAACTTATATGGGAAGTTAAAAGCAGAGACAAAATCACACAAAAAATAACATGGGAAATAAGGACATCAGCATCAGCCTACAACTGTACACCCCAAATCTGTAAGTCCTTTCTGGAGAAAAATGCGGTTGCTTGTAGCTACTGTATAATGTTGTATAGTGCACCATTTACCAACACATATAAATAGTTGAACTAACCCACAGCACAAATTCATTAAAAGTATAATTACACATAAAAATTTAATTTGCTGGTTGTTTAAGTGTTAGATGTGCTGTTCAAAATGTCTTCCTTCTTTTTAAAAACACATTTCAATTCTGGATCTGCATGAATCATTAACACGTCGGAGTGTTACAATAGTCTCACAAAGTAATTAAATATCAAAACAAGTTAGATATTTAAAACATCAATGATATATATATGCGTGTGTGTGTCTGTGTGTGTGTGTGATCAAGAAATAGTAGAAAGGCGTTAAATTTATATTAATAAAACCAAAACACTGTACCAGATAAATTATAAAGAACGATTACAAATGATAGAAGCCTTAACCCCAAAACTAACAACGGAACCTCATTAAGACTTCACATATATTTAAGATATAAGAACAAACATAGCAAATATATTTCGCAAATAATAAATGAGCGACAATGTAGAAAAATATACCAGCTGAAGTCGCAATGCTTGAAAAAGAAACCAAGATGGCAGCCACTGACGCGTGAAAATACGATAGTTGAAAAAAAAGATCAGTACACCTACTGAAGCGTGAAGACGCGACACTGAAAAAGCAACAAAGAAACACGATAGATATCAATAGACACAACCCAGGAGATCATTCTTTGATATCGGCTTACGGTTTATCTGATTTCCAACTGATATTTTCTATTCAGTAAGTCATGCGCGTGCAAAACTCAAAACTTATCTTTTGCGCATTTATTACAAAAAAATATATATTCCGAATTTTCATTGACCTTTGCGAATTAAAAAAAATAAAGGAAACATTTTTTTTTTAAATTCCAACTTCGCAATTTTTTCTATAAACGTTATAGGCTATTTTTTTGTGGTTTTTATTTATTACTTTCAGATATAATTATTCTTTGATGGAAAAATAATTTCCGTAATTCTGATTTACGCTGTGACATTTTAAAGCGTTCAAATGAAATACCATATTATAATAATAATAATAATAGTGATGATGATAATTATAATAATAATAATGATAATGATGATAATAATGATAATAATAATAATAACGATAATAATAATAATGATAATAATAATGTAATGATAGTAATAATAATGGTAATAATAATAATGATGATAATGATGATAATGATAACAATGATAATGATAATAATAATAATGATAATGATAATAATGATAATAATAATAATAATGATAATGATAATAATGATAATGATGATAATAATGATAATAATAACAACGATAATAATAATAATGATAATAATGATATTAATGATAATAATAATGATAATGATAATAATAATGATAATAATAATAATTATAATGATAATAATAATGATAATAATGATAATGATAACAATAATAATGATAATTATAATAATAATGATGATAATGATAATGATAATAATAATAATGATAATAATAATAATGATAATAATAATAATAACAATAATAATAATAACAATAATAATAATAATAAAGTATGCAAAGAGTCTGTTTGAACCAGACAACGATCCTCACTAAAACGATAAACTTAAAAGCAGGGGTCGTAAGGGTCAAGAGAAGGCCTGATTATGAAAGTGCAAGACCACTGTCTTCCAAGTAATACCTACCTGGTTAAAATCCACAAAGTTGGCTCAAATCCCGCTTGTCGCTTATGCCATGAATTTGAAGAAACTGTAATATCAAGGTGCCCACTACTTGCTGAGAATTAATACCTTATTAGACATGACAGTCTAGGAAAATAGATTCATTGGCATGTCTGTTTCAAATGTAATATTGAAGTGACGGATACCAGGTACAAATACCACCCGAATGATGTCACAAAAGGGAATCGAGTGACGATACTGTGCAATTTTTCAATCCACACGGACTTGAAAATTGATTCATAAAAGCCAAACATAGTCATAAAACATTTTTTTAAAGGAACCTGCCAATTAATTGATATGACTTACCAACAGAATTCTAATGTCGATAAAAAAAAAGGAATTTCAAAACTTGTCAAATTGTAAGGACCTGCAAATGGAAGCAACAGAAATGGGAAAACATAAAACTACGATTATCCCTGTTGCGGTTGGGGTGTTGGGTATGATATGAGAATGGTACCGAAATATTATGTATGTAGAATTCTTCAATGTACAGAGATAACACTCTTACAAAGACCCTGGAGAGGATTTGGTAATTAGGCACAATATTGCTTTCTGGTCAGGTGATTTCACACAATAATTTTAATGTTCTTAAAAATTCGAAAAGTATTTAGTATGGGAGTTTTTTTTGTTTTTGTTTTTCATGAAAATAAGTATAAAACAATTCTGCTCAAATGTAGAGATCAGTTCAGTTGAAGAAGAAGAAGAAGAAGAAGAAGAAGAAGAAGAAGAAGAAGAAAAGAAAAAAGAAGAAAAAGAAGAAGAAGAAAAGAAGAAGTAGAAAAAAAGAAGAAGAAAAGAATAATATAATAATAATAATAATAATAATAATAATAATAATAATAATAAGAAGAAGAAGAAGAAGAAGAAGAAGAAGAAGAAGGGGAAGAAGAAGAAGAAGAAGAAGAAGAAGAAGAAGAAGAAGAAGAAGAAGAAGGGTCTTGTTGATAAAAGCGTTTGTTTGGGGTGGGGTCTACTTGGACTTAGTGGAAAAGGACAAGCATTAAATGAGCAGTATATACCAGATGCCCATAGATACGGGCAGTGGAATCACAACAGTCTGCACTCGTAGATTAAATAAAGTCTTCAGTTCAGAATGTTCTGTAGATCGATCTACATCTGAGGAAGGTCGGAGGAAAAAACGAAGCACTTGGAGAGAAATCGCCCTGATTTCACACTTGTGCACACGAACAGTGATGAATGAATCCTGATAGATATTCCAGTGGCCATTGAATAAGAACAAGGACCGACAGGTGAAAATACAAAGGTACCAAGATCTAACAGGACAAATCAGAAAAATAGGCCAAACAGACGCTCACGCGGTGTATTTCCAGTAATATTTCTTCTACGCACGGCGCCTTGGGGATAACTGATATCATTGGGAGTGTCCAGGTTGTGCCGAGGAAAGACTTGTGTGTCTCTAATGCGAATAGGAACTGAGATATAAACATCATCACACAGTAGCAACATCTAAGAGCGGGACAGGATATGAAATCTAATAATAATACTAAGATATTAAATAATAATATTATATAATATTATATTAAATAATAAGAATAATAATAATTTCTGTGATGTCAGTGAACACTCGTTGCCAATTCGTCATTGCCATAAAATATTCGTTGTCACTTTCGTAGTACTCATTGTAGTAGAGACTTTGTAATCGCAGATACAACTATAGTAACGCCGTTGAACAATACTGGCGTCAGACGCTTTTGAATATCACTCGCACTAATAGTACTTGGTTGATAATACTCGCACGAAAGTAACCACCGAATAGTGATCCGAATAGTAATCTGTATAGTGGTCAGTATAAAGAAATAGTATAGAGAATAGCGATCCCTATAGTAATAGAGGATAGAGTAGAAATGGTGAGATATTAACTAATCGCGCCACGCGGTCGGATGCGGAACAAGGCCAAGTTTATTGTGGTGTATCTGAGCCAAAAATACCCCGTTACCAAATAAAAAACGGTGTCCGTTAGCCTCGTCTGGGGATCTTCTCCGCTCGTAGGCAGAGAGTTTGTCCAGCACACTTTTGAAGTAACTCTGATAGTGATCAGTATAGAGAAATAGTATAGTGAATATTATGAAGAATAGCGATCCGTAGAGTAATAGAGGATAGAATAGAAATGTTGATTCATTAGACGCCACGCTAGTTCCAATATATACATTTACTTTTACTTTTACGTTATTTACTTATTCAAAATGGGATCGCCTGTTTTTGCTCACTGGCGATCGGTGTTCAAACTACAGTGTCGGCAGTGACACTTTACTCCTACACAATAATAATAATAATAATAATAATAATAATAATAACAATAATAATAACAATAATAATAAAAACAATAATAACAAAAATAATAATAATAATAATCGCCCTGATCTCAGACTTGTGCCCAAGAACAGCCACGAACGGACCCTGCCTTGAAATAAGAACATCGCGAAGAGGCGGCAGTCGCAGATATAGCGAAAAGTGAGCAAAATATGCAAAAGCGAGTCGGTGAAGATCAGGTGGGGTACGACTATCTTGATTGACAAGTGCTAGGTGAGAAGTGACCCTGATCTCACCCTTTTTTTCATTTTGCATAACTTTAGATTTTATTTTTCTGAACCTTTTTTAATTTGTGTGTTCATTTATGTGCAGAACGTTTTTAGTGAAATAAGTTTCATTTAACAGGTTTGGTTTTGAAAACTAGCAGTTTTGAAGTTTATAGGATATCAAATGATGATAAAAATGAATGCCATCAATGCTTTCTACAGCACAAGATGCTATGGGGATACCTGACGCAGGTAGCAGCACTGCTTAGAACACAGCTCATGTGCCGACGAAAGTTTTATGTCTCTAAGCTAGTATTAAACAAAAAATTTATAACTTATTGTTTCAGAATAAAAGTATATTTGATATCGTCTTTAGACTGGACTTGTCCAACCCCCAGTTATAGAGCATTAATAATCTTTCACTGTCTTTCCTGTTTTGTAGGCCTACAGCCATATCACATTAAAATACTGGTTCTTAGCCAGTCACTGAAGTTAAGCAATGTTGACCTTATCAGTACCTAGTGTGGTTAGCTTCGAGGGGTGTGTGCAGTGTAAAGGTTAACAGCCATCAATGCTTTCTGCGGGACAAGATGCTTTGGAGATACTTGGAACAGCTTATGTGTCAAGGAAACTGTGGGTAGGAGCTGCGATATGACCATCATCACCGGGTCGCAAAATCTAAGAGTCGGAGAGAATATCAAATTAAATAATAATGCCAAGAAAATGTTTATGAACAGCTAGATAGACTGAACAAAAGATTGAAAGAATATTGACAAGACTATTAATAATTCTGACACATAACCGTGTCCATTACAGACAGAGAGAAACCGTGTGAAGATAAGAATCAATTTTCCATGAGGATTATCAGTTTACAAATTTCACTTACTTATTTAATAAACTTCCCCGCATCAGTATAGGAATTCGTGTAATAATAGTTTGGTTCCTTTATTAAATAGGATTACTGACATATCACGTACGATCATCGGAATTAAGCAACGTCGAACCTGGTCATTACCTAGATGAGTGACAAATTGTGAATATCAGGTGCTGTGATCATGGGTGGTGTAACTGATAATGGCACAGAATTGTCAATTGGATTCGATATAGTTATTACTCGTCCTGGGTATGACGTTAAACTACATCCGGCAGCAAGTCCTCTGATCGGGAGATTGGAACTGTGGATGAGTCCTGGGCATAACGATAAACTACATCCGGCATCAAGGCCTCTGATCTGGAGATTGGAGGTTTCCAGAAGCGTAAAATCACTTCTTAATTTCTGTTGTTCCCAGGTTCATTCTGACCCGTGGCGGTGGCATCTCTTAGGGTCCCACCTATGTTCAAATTGCGAACCCCCCCCAAAAAAAATGAACAGTACGTTTATATAATAAAATAATTTATAGCAAAATGACAATGAATGCAACTCTAAAAAATATAAAAATACAATTTTTATAGTAAAATTACCAACAATACATTTTATGATCTCCATCATATATATCTAAAAAACAGAAATTTATCCTGAAAGTATTTATTATGTAGAAAATATTTAGATTTTGCCATTAAATAACCCATAGAGGTGTTAACATGTCGCCAAACAGAATCAACCAACTAAGCATATTAACTTACGCGCAAATCCCTCTGTAAAAGGCATAAACCTGTGGAATCTTCCACATTAGCCTTTAATCCACTTCAGAAAAATGTATTCTTCTCTAAAAAGCCTTTAACCGATAACCACTCGTTTTTTGCAAATCCAATCTTTTTATTGGTTAATAAGCACCAAAGTGTAGCAAAATTCCAAATGAATCCTAATTCCCGCCAAGCTCTTTTGGGCCGATTTCGCTACACAAAAAATCTATAAAATTAACCGCAGCTGATTCATTTCAGACTGTCAGTCACCGGAGTTCAACGAGATGCTACCAAACTCCACGCGGGACAATTCATTGACCCACACACTACATTGAAATCTCAGCAAACTTTCATCAACCATTGTCCGCGTGTTAACCAACATCTACAGTTGACTTGAAAAGTGAAACAAATTTCACTACCAAAAAAGTAATTGTATATTTCACCAACTTATCCTACACAAACAAAGGCAAGCAACTCTTAATAACATTTACTCTTACTTGTAAATTACACACGTACACACACTGATAAATGAACGAACACATATAATTTCTTTTTCCTTGCAGAAAGCAAATCATTTTAAATTTCTTAACAATCAAAAGGTACCAACATTTCTTAACAACATTCCTGCACAAACATTCCTTATGACATTGTTTTAATTATCACAACAGCAAACATTGTAATTGTCGTTACATGTATATTTTATTGTTGATATAAAAATTTCTTTAATGTTACATCTTTAACAACAGTATTTGGTAGTTTCTTGCCATGCAATTTGTTCTTAAATTGTTTGTATAAACTATATTTTGTGGGATACGGAGGCTATAAGCACGCATAATCTTCATCTTACATAATTTTTGCTTTCTGATATATTTCCCTCCGTGTACATCCCCCAACAAACCGACTTCCTCTTCTCCAGTTATGGGTTAATTAGTAAATCTTGTATAACTAAACCATTATTACCTCAAAGAAATTTTTACAATCGAAAAATATTGTCTGGTTTTAAAAACTTGCAAATGGTTGATAAGTCATCGAAAACGAATCGATAAAATCAATAGTTTTTAAATAGACACTAGATAAGATTATCCTATATCCATCATGCACTTTTATAGATTAGATGTCCTAAGCCTAGGAGACTATGTTGAATTAATTATTCGGTGTTTTGAACTACACCAAACGGAGTATTTTTAAATAGTATTTACCCCCTGGCACTGTACATATTTCCATTACTTTAATATTTGTGACTTCACGTATATACTTCGACGTTTTCAGTGTGTTCGTTTGTATGTTAAATTTATAGCATCTAACAAATTTTAACGCATAGAAACAAACCCACTCAAACCTCAGTTGGGGTTTTCGATCTTTTGTATTCCAGTCATAGAAAGGGAGACCCTATTTGTTATGCAACATCTTGAACCAAGACAATTCCTTTAGAAATTCTGAGACAAACATTAGAATCACGTCAAAAGGTGGCAATTGTACTGATTGTCACTTGATATAGGACCCCCAATGTACCAACCATGACTTGATTTATGTGGGTTGGACGATTCATAAATGAAATACAAGATTTAATGACCATATTTATAATGTCAAACACAACAATGTGATATAAGCAAAACTTGCGGAATATTTTCTCACGAACGTCTGTAATTTCGAGGGCATCTTCTGGAAAAATATTCAGAATAGACCGGGCTTTCAACTATTAAATGCATGAAGATAATTACGTATGCAAATTACTAACTTCCTACATCAGGGGAATGAACAGAATGACAGAAGAGTTACAAATGACTTATACTAAACTGTTTGATTAATTGCTCTTACTAACTAATCAATAAATGGAAAATTTCAAGATGAGCCCGTTCCCGGTTATGTTACTCACGTCTCAGTTGCATTCCATTCACGATAGTTGCGTTTCATTTCATTTGTCGCGTTGATTACCAGTACGACCGTTTTTCTTTCAAGTCAAGTGACGTTTGTGCAAAGATTTGTAATTTTAAATATTTTTAAACATAATTTGAAGGACTGTCGAAATATTGTTAAGCGTTTTTAAATACTGTCCTTTCTTTTTTTTTTTCTTTTCTTCAATTGCGCAATTCTCTAAATGTATTATTATTATTATTATTATTATTATTATCATTATTATTATTATTATTATTATCATCATTATTATTATTATTATTATTATTATCATCATTATTATTATTATCATGATTATTATTATTATTATTATTATTATCATCATTATTATTATTATTATTATCATCATTATTATCATTATTATTATTATTATTATTATTATTATTATTATTATTATTATTATTGATTTCTGTTGTATACATATTTCCTTCCGGGTCCCAAACACAGACCTAAGGTCAGAAATGGCTTCATGAGATTTTCCACTAAATATAAAAAATAAATACTAAGCTCAAACATATTTTACATAGATAAAGTTCTTTGTGATGTGTAAACTGTACCTGTGAGTACAATTTCTTGTATTTCTTTAAGCCATGGTTGAGGAGAAAATGAAAGGAATATCATATTCTCCGACTTTGCGATCGATTCCCACCACGTCACTCACACTGGATGAAGTGAAATTCTACAAGGGAATGTGAACCTGTCAAATGGTAACCGTGTCTCTACCGGGAAGTAAGGATGAAAAAAAAAAAATGAAAAAGTGAGTTCCATAAGATTTACACTAAGCTAATCAACTGACAGATAATTTCAAGATGAGCACGACCCCAATCATGTTACTCACGTCTCAGTTGCATTCTGTTCACGCTAGCTGCGTTTGATTCGCTTTGTCGCGTTGATTATCACTACAACCGTGTTTCTTTTTCTTCCCTAAAGACAAGCGACGTTTGTAAAATGACTTACCATTTTGAAAGATATGTTTTATATTGAAATGCAGTTTTTGGAGATAACTTCAAGAAGACAGCCATACCATAGAAATGTTATTAAACATTTACACCGGGTCTTTTCTTTTCGGTTTCTTCAACCGATCTCTTTTATTATTGCGATTATTATTGTTGTTATTGTTGTTGTCAGAGGGCGGGAGAGAATATTGTATTCTGCAGTTTATACCCACCATCCCATCCAAAATAGAGGACATGAAATTATACATGGAAATGTGGCCCCGCCAAATGGTACTCGTGGCTCTACGACAGATGCTCGACAGAACGAATGCTGAAGGAATTAGAAGCTAGCAAAAGTACCAGGATATTTTCCGAGAGATTAAGAATGTTTTTAAGTCTTGCCGATTATATTTAGAGTAATTGGAACCGTACCAAAATCGATGGAATTGACACTGGACGAATTTGATATTCGAACAAATGTCTGTGGTCTGTGTTGACACTTCAGGTGATGCTGAGGAGACATATTATCAATTCATCTCCAGGGATTAAAATCAGTGAACTGGTGGGAAGATTCAAATCGACAAAAGAAAATATCCAATAATTAAGGAAATTACAAAAATAATTTTCCTGTTGCTATTTTCCAAGATGAGGAGAAAAAAATCCCTTTTCTCGTCTTTCTGCATTTCGTGAAAGAAATTCAAATTTCCTGAGATATCCTGAAGACAGGATTTTTTATTTTGCTAGGTTTTGAACTAATTTTAAATCGACCCTTTCAAATTTTAAATCCTGTCATCCCCTGGCTATTTGATTAACTAATCAGTAGAATTATTTCTTAACGAAGTATTTTTTTTTCTTCCGTGTGATTGCTTCATTTCGTAAATCATTCGCTCAGCTATTCTTTCGGCAAGTAAAAAACAAAACAAAACAATTTCAATTGCATTTAAATTTGAACCTGAAAGGATATCAGCAATAATAGATCATTCTTATAATTTGAATTGACTTGCAAATCAGAGACACGAACACTTTGGATCAGTCTGTTCATGTTATTAATGAATGCCAGATATTCGTATCTAATCTAATAAAAAATATCTCTGTTGTTTTTATACCTGCTGAACGACTAGAAATCTCGAATAAATGACATTCTCCCGTTCAACAATATAACACTCTTCCATTCTCTAAATGTAGTAACAGACATTAACGCCTGATTAGGCTTAACAGAGAACATTCTCAGATATGGCTTTATAAAAATCTAACGTGAGTTTGGTTTGGCTTGTTTTAAGGCACATCAACCTCGATGGGTTATTTAATGCCGACAGGATTTTTATTGCTGGTAATATTTTTATTTCAAACTCTATTGCTCGTAATAATGTAGTTCGATATCTCATCAATTTACAGTTAAGCTGGCTAGATGTAACCGTAAGTTCTATGCTAAGAGTTTCTTCTCTCGCACTTCTCGCTTGAGGAACTCCCTTCTGGCTCCATGCTTTCCAGTCAACTTTAATCTAGATAAATCTAAATGCGATGTCAGTCGCTATCTACTGTCCTTCTGGTTAGTCTTCTGTTGTTCCCGCTTCTTGGCAATGTTTTTGTTTTTTAATTCTTCCTCCCTCAATGTGGCTTTACTGCCTTGCTTGGGTTGAAATCGAGTTTTCAGGTTACCATTTTTGGTTTAGTGTCCTGTCGCGTCGTCTATTCTAGTTTCATTTTTTATCTTCTATTCTAAAATTCTCACAACTGATTCATACACCGACATATTTGATTTGCTTAGTATTTATTAATTAACGTGCTTCATACATACTTACAAAATCGCCTACAAGGAATGACCTAAATTCTTTAAAAAAAGAAAGCCATTTAGCTTATCAAAAGACTTCTAAAAACTCGAGTTATGGGTTTGTTTATATTAATATAATTTGTAGCAAATACTTATATTTTTACAGCAAGGTTGACCGATATTTTTAAAAACAAAAGAAGACATTTTTTTTTTCGGGAAATATTTTGTAAGATATGGCGATCGGAGGTGGAAAATTAGATATAATAATATCAAATTTTAGGTTAGGTATATCCTCTCTGTGTTCCTCCTACTTTCGGCCTTGTGCGACATCTAAGCTACACTTGGAAAATCACAATATGTTATAAAACAGAATATCACCCGAATGAAATTACTTTTGCACATCTTAATTTATAATCAATATTTTTATTACAGCTTGATAAAAATGTTTGAAAGTCGTTCGAATTCATTTAATAAAGATGTTTTTTGTTTTAATGAATAGAGAGTTTAATGAAGATTTGTTGATTATTTAGCGAAAAGAAAAAAGTTTAAGATTATTAATAGTGTGTGATGAATTTTAAATCAGACCTAACAAATTAGATTTTTTTTTCTCTATAAACCCGTATACGGAATTGTGTTGTCATCGTTTTTACGATGATCGGTATTATCATGTATGAACCTGGTCTTTTTTTTTTCTTTTTTTAAGCTTTTCACCCCAAGCAAGGCTGGAAGCCACTAACACGCAAGGGGTTACAGAAGGTTTGGATGAAGAGCAGTTAGGAGTGGTAAAGGAGAGGATGTGGAGAAAGATAGTGGATCGATCAAGGCAAGGGGGTTACAGAAGATGTGGAGCGAGAGCAGATAGGAATGAAAGGGGAAAGGATGTGGAGAAGGGAAGTGGATAGATCAAGGCAACTGGAGATCTCGATTGACATTACACATAAATAGTTGGAGATTATATTTGTCAGGGAAACAGGAATAAGGAAGGGAGTTCCACAGGCGAGATGTGCGAGACATGAAGCTATTTGAGTAGAAGAGACGTCTACATCTAACAGTTTCAACAGTGAAGGGGTGGGAACGAGATGCCAGTCTCGTAGGACACTTAAATTCAAGGGGTCTGGGAACCAGCGAAAACAGCTCATCGGAACAATTACCGTGAAAGTATTTGTAAAAAAGACAGAGCGAGGCAACGGCACGTCTGTGCGAGAGCGACTGCAGACGAGATGACAGATAAGGGCCAATTACGTTGCATATCCGTCTCTGGATCTTATCAAGAACCCTGAGGCAAACAGCAGGGGCTCCAGACCATATAGGGCAGCAAGACTCCATGCAAGGGCGAATGGTTGATTTATAGATTTGGAGGATCGATTCCGGGGAGAAAAATTTCCTGGCCCGGCACAGTGAGCCAAGTTTAATGTCGAGAAATGTGAGATTTTCTTTTAAGTGAATCATTTTCTATCCTGATCAGGTTCAAATTTATTAAGTTGAAATTCTGGTCAGATGTATCACGGTCAACTACCAGGGCGTTTAACGTGTTGTTAGGCAACACATCTCTGCGATGTTCATATAGTCTCTTGTTTTTAGTTTCCTGCATGTTTCGCCGATGTACATTAATTGTCGTTTTGTAACATCTATTCTGGAAAATCATGCGTCGGTCTTGTCGTTGCTATCTCTTTTGTTTTTAACCATATTTCTTATATTTTTAGAGGTGGTTTGGATTAATTTTCCGTGAAGGTTGGAATGGAGACTGACAAAAGATGCTGAGTTTCATCTCCTATAGCAGTTTTGTTGAGAAGCAATGACTTTTGTGTGGTGAGTTTTACTAAACCCAGATCATTCAGCATCTACAGATAATCTTATTAAGAATCTGTTTAGAATGGCTCCATAAGATACACTACCAAATATATATATATATATATATATATATATATATATATATATATATATATATATATATATATAAATGAACAAATTAAATTATAAATAAATGAACAAATTAAAATAACCGTTAGAATTAATAAAAATAATAAAAATAGACATAAATAAGCAAAAACGAATACAAACAATCAATCCAAATAAATAAATAAATAAATAATAAACAAATTAAAAACTGTCCCCCCCCCCACCAAAATAACAGAATAGTCTACGGCAATCAATATAAAAAATGGACAAATAAATAGCTTTAATTATCTTCCCAGATCGAAATAAACTATTAAATAAGCGACCTAAGCAAATCCCTCCCAAATTTTTTTACTACGTTAATAAAACATCGAAAACTGAAAAGAATAAATAAATATAAAAAATAAAAAATGAAAATAAACAAGTAAAATAAATTTACCCATATGAATAAATAAATAAACAAGCCACTCCCGCCAAAATAAACGTCAGAATGGATTACCCTCAATGCACCACTGAACCATATATATAAATAGCCGAGAAAAATCCAACACTCTCGGCATGACGATTGCGTCTAGCATGAAACAGCCTGTCGCCTCTGAGTGTTGAATCAATGTTCACTTGTGGTTTATACTGCACCTATGCAGAGCGGACAATAGCTGGAGATTCTGGGAGAAAGCATATTATCTAGCGTAATCAACAAATTGAACAAGGCCAGCATACTCAAGAACCTCGCCCACGATGTATTGTGACTTCGTGCTCACACAGCCATCGACGGCCCCCGAGGGTTACGTCTACCCAATTTCACTCACAAGGCTTCGGCCAACCCGTGCTATGGTTTTCAGCCAATTTCCAAAGGTGCCGCACACTCAGATATCCCACTCCAGAGCGCTAAGAAAGCGAAAGTTTTAAATACTTCTAACCACTATATATATATATATATATATATATATATATATATATATATATATATCAACTAAGGAAATAATATGTGGATACAAATAATTTGCGTTTAAATCCAAGTCGACATCGTTTGTAAAGACAAGTGCTGCCTACAATCAGATGACACATGGCACAGTGGATAAAGGCGTTAGTTAGATCCAGTGACAGGACCCAAAGAGTGTGAGTTCAATATCTGGTTAAGGCGGTGGAGAACTTTCAGAGGGGAATTAAGCAAGAGATAAATGATAACTGACATACATTAGACATGGCTCGTGGAACTAGAACAGTTTAACCCAGTGAGCGACATAAACGGTTCAATTCGATATTCCAAGGCCGGAGCGTACAACCGCCGAAACGTTGTAATAAATACGGCGACAAAGATGAGGACAATAGTCCGAATAATGCAAATCTTGTACATAATGCCTCTTCTCAGAAATATAAAAAGATATCAAAATCATATATATATATATATATATATAATGCCCTTCTTCTTCACATCCTCCTATTCCCTTTCTTTTACATCCAACGTCGTGCGTTTGTTTATTTATTTTTGAAAATAATAATATAGCGTTCATTAGTTTAAAAAATAAATCGTTCAGAGGACATTTGATAAAAGTTGCCTGAGGCTAACGTAAGGTTAAAACCAGAGTAGTGTATTCAACTGACCTCCTGATTTTTTAAGTATATATATATATATATATATATATATATATATATATATATTAAGGTAAAGAAGGTTTTGGTAATCCGTGTGGATAAGTCCAAAGAGGATGTAATTCAGAGAGCTCAATGTAACAACAGAGCAAATATTAAATAAACAATTAAGCAAGACACAACCTTAAGGTTACATGACTATAATTTATTTCCTCAGAAAATATATCTTCATGGATCATCAGGTCATATATATATGTCTGTGTGTGTGTGTGTGTGTGTGTGTGTGTGTGTGAGAGAGAGAGAGAGAGAGAGAGCTATGGTTCGTTGTCTAGCGTTTATATATATATATCACATATATAATACGTTAAAAGATTCCCTTTCTCTGCCATGCACCGATAGCTTAGGGGTAGAGACTGATACCAAATCGGTCGAGTTTTGATCCCGGCTTGAAGCAATCGGATGTCTATCCACACTGATAAGCTTTTATACAGCGAAACAGCGTAGTATTTAGTTGAAAGTGCTCAATATCCGTGATAGAGTTAATATATGGTGTTGCATGGAGAGTTGTTTGTGACCTTAGGATTTAGGCTGTCGCGATCTTCAGTTAAACTGATTTTGCCTGAAGATTGCGAAGGCGTGAAAGCTATGCTCACAAACAACTCTCCATGCAACTGCATATATATATATATATATATATATATATATATATATATATATATATATATATATATATATTTGTCATCCACAGACAGACTGTTTCGCTGTTTCACAGCTCATCAGTGTGGCTAGACGTCCGGTTGCCTCTAGCTAGGATCGAAATCCGACTGAATTTGCGTCAGTCCGAACTTCTCCCACTAAGCCATCAGCTTACGATGAAGGTGAATTTTAGCGTTTTATTTTTAGATTCGGATAAACACACAGTGACTGAGAGTGACTCAATTCTGTCGAAGAGTCGTGCAGTATTAGCTTAAATAGTCACTGTTTACAAATTCACACCTCAAACCAGAGGGCTCAACCGAAATTAATTTTTCAGGAGCTAATATTTTTGTCATCCACAGACAGACTGTTTCGCTGTTTCGCAGCTCATCAGTGTGGCTAGACGTCCGGCTGCCTCTAGCATATATATATATATATATATATATATATATATATATATATATATATATATATATGCTAGAGGCAACCGGACGTCTAGCCACACTGATGATATATATATATATATATATATATATGTATATATATATATATATCAACAAAGAGAATAATATGGGAATACAAATAATACAAGTCGACATCGTTTGTGAATACAATGAAGAACGACAAACGGAAAATGGAATCTTAGTTTTGAACTTGCGACAGTCAATTTATTTCGTTTCAAAAACAAGAGACGATTTCAAATCTCTTTTGTTCGCATTCCTTTCAATCTTTTGACATTTGTTTTTCTTTTAACAAAACAAACGGCACGACGAAGAAGCAGCAAGCATAATGGCTGCAATGAGTAAAGAAAAAAGAAAAGAGCCGGAAATAACGGACATTTTGTACTCGGTACAAAGAGAGAGAGAAGAAAAATAGAAATGCGTCAAACAACAGGAAATTATAAAAACCAAAAGGAAGAAAAATATCGATCATAATTGTATATGCCAACCCTTCAATAATATCTATATATATATATATATATATATATATATATATATATATATATATATATATATATATATATATTCAGGCACTTGACAATTGCTTCGGCATGAAACTCGGAGTTGTACAATTAATGTAAGGTATTGTGTATATTTCTTAATATCCATAAAGTTCGTGTGGACTTTAAAAATTGATAACAACTTACCATAAATTAATTAAGGATTTAAAGTTCACGTTTTATACCTGGCATATAAGATGGCCCCTATATATATATATATATATAATCATTTTATTCCAAACGAGACAGTGAAACTACTAAGAGTGGAAACAAATATAAGAAAAAACTACTATTAATGAGAGAGGACAATAAAAGAACTGGAATTAAGAAGACAGAAGATAACGATTGATATTGCATTTAAATTTTTGAAGATCAAAGGCAATAAAGCCACTAGGATGCAAGTGGTTACTGAGTGTTAGAGAATATGAGAAAAACTACTATTAATGAGAGAGGGCAATAAAAGAACTGGAATTAAGAAGACAGAACATAACGATGACATTGCATTTAAAGTTTGGAAGATCAAAGGCAATAAAGCCACTAGGATGCAAGGGGTTATTGAGTGTTAGAGAATATGACAAAAAACTACTATTAATGAGAGAGGACAATAAAAGAACTGGAATTAAGAAGACAGAACATAACGATTGACATTGCATTTAAAGTTTGGAAGATCAAAGGCAATAAAGCCACTAGGATGCAAGGGGTTACTGAGTGTTAGAGAATATGAGAAAAACTACTATTAATTAGAGAGGACAATAAAAGAACTGGAATTAAGAAGACAGAAGATAACGATTGACATTACATTTAAATTTTTGAAGATCAAAGGCAATAAAGCCACTAGGATGCAAGGGGTTACTGAGTGTTAGAGAATATGAGAAAAACTACTATTAATGAGAGAAGACAATAAAAGAACTGGAATTAAGAAGACAGAACATAACGATTGACATTGCATTTAAAGTTTGGAAGATCAAAGGCAATAAAGCCGCTAGGATGCAAGGGGTTACTGAGTGTTAGAGAATATGAGAAAAACTACTATTAATGAGAGAGGACAATAAAAGAACTGGAATTAAGAAGACAGAACATAATGATTGACATTGCATTTAAATTTTTGAAGATCAAAGGCAATAAAGCCACTAGGATGCAAGGGGTTACTGAGTGTTAGAGAATATGAGAAAAACTACTATTAATGAGAGAGGACAATAAAAGAACTGGAATTAAGAAGACAGAACATAACGATTGACATTGCATTTAAAGTTTGGAAGATCAAAGGCAATAAAGCCGCTAGGATGCAAGGGGTTACTGAGTGTTAGAGAATATGAGAAAAACTACTATTAATGAGAGAGGACAATAAAAGAACTGGAATTAATAAGACAGAAGATAATGATTGATATTGCATTTAAATTTTTGAAGATCAAAGGCAATAAAGCCACTAGGATGCAAGGGGTTACTGAGTGTTAGAGAATATGAGAAAAACTACTATTAATGAGAGAGGACAATAAAAGAACTGGAATTAATAAGACAGAAGATAATGATTGATATTGCATTTAAATTTATGAAGATCAAAGGCAATAAAGCCACTAGGATGCAAGGGGTTACTGAGTGTTAGAGAATATGAGAAAAACTACTATTAATGAGAGAGGACAATAAAAGAACTGGAATTAAGAAGACAGAACATAACGATTGACATTGCATTTAAAGTTTGGAAGATCAAAGGCAATAAAGCCGCTAGGATGCAAGGGGTTACTGAGTGTTAGAGAATATGAGAAAAACTACTATTAATGAGAGAGGGCAATAAAAGAACTGGAATTAAGAAGACAGAACATAACGATTGACATTGCATTTAAATTTTTGAAGATCAAAGGCAATAAAGCCACTAGGATGCAAGGGGTTACTGAGTGTTAGAGAATATGAGAAAAACTACTATTAATGAGAGAGGACAATAAAAGAACTGGAATTAATAAGACAGAAGATAATGATTGATATTGCATTTAAATTTATGAAGATCAAAGGCAATAAAGCCACTAGGATGCAAGGGGTTACTGAGTGTTAGAGAATAGGAGAAAAACTACTATTAATGAGAGAGGACAATAAAAGAACTGGAATTAATAAGACAGAAGATAATGATTGATATTGCATTTAAATTTATGAAGATCAAAGGCAATAAAGCCACTAGGATGCAAGGGGTTACTGAGTGTTAGAGAATATGAGAAAAACTACTATTAATGAGAGAAGACAATAAAAGAACTGGAATTAAGAAGACAGAACATAACGATTGACATTGCATTTAAAGTTTGGAAGATCAAAGGCAATAAAGCCGCTAGGATGCAAGGGGTTACTGAGTGTTAGAGAATATGAGAAAAACTACTATTAATGAGAGAGGACAATAAAAGAACTGGAATTAAGAAGACAGAACATAATGATTGACATTGCATTTAAATTTTTGAAGATCAAAGGCAATAAAGCCACTAGGATGCAAGGGGTTACTGAGTGTTAGAGAATATGAGAAAAACTACTATTAATGAGAGAGGACAATAAAAGAACTGGAATTAAGAAGACAGAACATAACGATTGACATTGCATTTAAAGTTTGGAAGATCAAAGGCAATAAAGCCGCTAGGATGCAAGGGGTTACTGAGTGTTAGAGAATATGAGAAAAACTACTATTAATGAGAGAGGACAATAAAAGAACTGGAATTAAGAAGACAGAAGATAATGATTGATATTGCATTTAAATTTTTGAAGATCAAAGGCAATAAAGCCACTAGGATGCAAGGGGTTACTGAGTGTTAGAGAATATGAGAAAAACTACTATTAATGAGAGAGGACAATAAAAGAACTGGAATTAATAAGACAGAAGATAATGATTGATATTGCATTTAAATTTATGAAGATCAAAGGCAATAAAGCCACTAGGATGCAAGGGGTTACTGAGTGTTAGAGAATATGAGAAAAACTACTATTAATGAGAGAGGACAATAAAAGAACTGGAATTAAGAAGACAGAACATAACGATTGACATTGCATTTAAAGTTTGGAAGATCAAAGGCAATAAAGCCGCTAGGATGCAAGGGGTTACTGAGTGTTAGAGAATATGAGAAAAACTACTATTAATGAGAGAGGGCAATAAAAGAACTGGAATTAAGAAGACAGAACATAACGATTGACATTGCATTTAAATTTTTGAAGATCAAAGGCAATAAAGCCACTAGGATGCAAGGGGTTACTGAGTGTTAGAGAATATGAGAAAAACTACTAATAATGAGAGAGGACAATAAAAGAACTGGAATTAATAAGACAGAAGATAATGATTGATATTGCATTTAAATTTATGAAGATCAAAGGCAATAAAGCCACTAGGATGCAAGGGGTTACTGAGTGTTAGAGAATAGGAGAAAAACTACTATTAATGAGAGAGGACAATAAAAAAACTGGAATTAATAAGACAGAAGATAATGATTGATATTGCATTTAAATTTATGAAGATCAAAGGCAATAAAGCCACTAGGATGCAAGGGGTTACTGAGTGTTAGAGAATAGGAGAAAAACTACTATTAATGAGAGAGGACAATAAAAGAACTGGAATTAAGAAGACAGAACATAACGATTGACATTGCATTTAAAGTTTGGAAGATCAAAGGCAATAAAGCCACTAGGATGCAAGGGGTTACTGAGTGTTAGAGAATATGAGAAAAACTACTATTAATGAGAGAGGACAATAAAAGAACTGGAATTAATAAGACAGAAGATAATGATTGATATTGCATTTAAATTTATGAAGATCAAAGGCAATAAAGCCACTAGGATGCAAGGGGTTACTGAGTGTTAGAGAATATGAGAAAAACTACTATTAATGAGAGAGGACAATAAAAGAACTGGAATTAATAAGACAGAAGATAATGATTGATATTGCATTTAAATTTATGAAGGTCAAAGGCAATAAAGCCACTAGGATGCAAGGGGTTACTGAGTGTTAGAAAATATGAGAAAAACTACTATTAATGAGAGAGGACAATAAAAGAACTGGAATTAAGAAGACAGAAGATAATGATTGATATTGCATTTAAATTTATGAAGATCAAAGGCAATAAAGCCACTAGGATGCAAGGGGTTACTGAGTGTTAGAGAATATGAGAAAAACTACTATTAATGAGAGAGGACAATAAAAGAACTGGAATTAAGAAGACAGAACATAACGATTGACATTGCATTTAAAGTTTGGAAGATCAAAGGCAATAAAGCCGCTAGGATGCAAGGGGTTACTGAGTGTTAGAGAATATGAGAAAAACTACTATTAATGAGAGAGGACAATAAAAGAACTGGAATTAAGAAGACAGAACATAATGATTGACATTGCATTTAAATTTTTGAAGATCAAAGGCAATAAAGCCACAAGGATGCAAGGGGTTACTGAGTGTTAGAGAATATGAGAAAAACTACTATTAATGAGAGAGGACAATAAAAGAACTGGAATTAATAAGACAGAAGATAATGATTGATATTGCATTTAAATTTATGAAGATCAAAGGCAATAAAGCCGCTAGGATCCAAGGGGTTACTGAGTGTTAGAGAATATGAGAAAAACTACTATTAATGAGAGAGGACAATAAAAGAACTGGAATTAATAAGACAGAAGATAATGATTGATATTGCATTTAAATTTATGAAGGTCAAAGGCAATAAAGCCACTAGGATGCAAGGGGTTACTGAGTGTTAGAAAATATGAGAAAAACTACTATTAATGAGAGAGGACAATAAAAGAACTGGAATTAAGAAGACAGAAGATAATGATTGATATTGCATTTAAATTTATGAAGATCAAAGGCAATAAAGCCACTAGGATGCAAGGGGTTACTGAGTGTTAGAGAATATGAGAAAAACTACTATTAATGAGAGAGGACAATAAAAGAACTGGAATTAAGAAGACAGAACATAACGATTGACATTGCATTTAAAGTTTGGAAGATCAAAGGCAATAAAGCCGCTAGGATGCAAGGGGTTACTGAGTGTTAGAGAATATGAGAAAAACTACTATTAATGAGAGAGGACAATAAAAGAACTGGAATTAAGAAGACAGAACATAATGATTGACATTGCATTTAAATTTTTGAAGATCAAAGGCATTAAAGCCACTAGGTTGCAAGGGGTTACTGAGTGTTAGAGAATATGAGAAAAACTACTATTAATGAGAGAGGACAATAAAAGAACTGGAATTAATAAGACAGAAGATAATGATTGATATTGCATTTAAATTTATGAAGATCAAAGGCAATAAAGCCACTAGGATGCAAGGGGTTACTGAGTGTTAGAGAATATGAGAAAAACTACTATTAATGAGAGAGGACAATAAAAGAACTGGAATTAATAAGACAGAAGATAATGATTGATATTGCATTTAAATTTATGAAGATCAAAGGCAATAAAGCCACTAGGATGCAAAAGGTGAAAATGAGTGTTAGAGAATATGAGAAAAACTACTATTAATGAGAGAGGACAATAAAAGAACTGGAATTAAGAAGACAGAAGATAATGATTGATATTGCATTTAAATTTATGAAGATCAAAGGCAATAAAGCCACTAGGATGCAAGGGGTTACTGAGTGTTAGAGAATATGAGAAAAACTACTATTAATGAGAGAGGACAATAAAAGAACTGGAATTAAGAAGACAGAACATAACGATTGACATTGCATTTAAAGTTTGGAAGATCAAAGGCAATAAAGCCGCTAGGATGCAAGGGTTACTGAGTGTTAGAGAATATGAGAAAAACTACTATTAATGAGAGAGGACAATAAAAGAACTGGAATTAAGAAGACAGAACATAATGATTGACATTGCATTTAAATTTTTGAAGATCAAAGGCAATAAAGCCACTAGGATGCAAGGGGTTACTGAGTGTTAGAGAATATGAGAAAAACTACTATTAATGAGAGAGGACAATAAAAGAACTGGAATTAATAAGACAGAAGATAATGATTGATATTGCATTTAAATTTATGAAGATCAAAGGCAATAAAGCCACTAGGATGCAAGGGGTTACTGAGTGTTAGAGAATATGAGAAAAACTACTATTAATGAGAGAGGACAATAAAAGAACTGGAATTAAGACGACAGAAGATAATGATTGATATTGCATTTAAATTTATGAAGATCAAAGGCAATAAAGCCACTAGGATGCAAGGGGTTACTGAGTGTTAGAGAATATGAGAAAAACTACTATTAATGAGAGAGGACAATAAAAGAACTGGAATTAATAAGACAGAAGATAATGATTGATATTGCATTTAAATTTATGAAGATCAAAGGCAATAAAGCCACTAGGATGCAAGGGGTTACTGAGTGTTAGAGAATATGAGAAAAACTACTATTAATGAGAGAGGACAATAAAAGAACTGGAATTAAGAAGACAGAACATAACGATTGACATTGCATTTAAATTTTTGAAGATCAAAGGCAATAAAGCCACTAGGATGCAAGGGGTTACTGAGTGTTAGAGAATATGAGAAAAAATACTATTAATGAGAGAGGACAATAAAAGAACTGGAATTAAGAAGACAGAAGATAATGATTGACATTGCATTTAAATTTTTGATGATCATAGTGGACTAATATCAACGAAAAATGCCAAAGAAGAAACTGTTAGAAACTAAACTTATGGTTGCATCTAGAAATTCCTACTGTAAAATGAAGAGACCTAACTGTCAATCTAGTAATGTGCTTAAATTCGTAAAGTCGTGGTGCCAAGGCGGAAACGACATCAAAATGATTACCTTGAAAGGACTGAAGACCAGATACCAGGTCTGTACCGAAAATATTGCGGATTATTCTCTCTATTTTCTCAAGAATCACTAAATACATAACAGAAGCCCCAGACCATATGTGACAAGAATATTCAATCCATGGACATTTGGTAGACTTATAAGCTTACCATTCGTCTATGCATTTAATATTGCTCGCATTTCTAGCCTGAGGTTTCTGCTATGTATGTAGAGATGCCAGGTCAAGACCAATAACATTGCAGGTTCTTCTTTGTTATTTGAACAAGGATCTCTAAATAATACGAGATAACCATTATTTAATCATTATCACTTTTTTTCTACACTCGTTCATACATTCAGTATTTGTTTTCTTAGTCACCATCCTTATGAACATCGCAGGAATACCTGTCGGATTCAAAATTACTCTCTGAATAATCTTTTTTTACCTGACAATATATTTTAAGCAATTAATAAATGTTTTAATAGGACATTATTTCTTATTGGCATAACCTTATTTTTCCACAAGTCATGGCTGGGTTTTTTAAGTGAAATTAACGTCTACTAACCTGGATCACAGAACTTGGACGTATAGTTTTTTTTTTAATAAGTATATCTTTTGGTAATCAAGGCCAATAAAAAGTAGACATTAAATAACGTTTATAAAAATATATATATATAAATCTATCTGCATAATTCAGGTGTTGAAGATAAATTATTTAACATCCCAATTATTATTATTATTATTATTTTTATTTCCTTTGATATCTGGCGTTTACACATTTCTTTCCGGGTCCCGCCCAGAGACCTAAGGTTAGAAATGGCATCATGACACTTTCCACTGCAAAAAATAAAAATAAAAAATAAAAATAAAATAAAAAAATAATTACATAGATAAAGCCCTTCGTAAAGTGTGGGCTGTACTTGTCAGAATATTTTTTTGTATCTCTTTGAGGCATGGACTTCCAGGGATCCCTTCTATCAGCCTACTGGAATCTTTTCCAACCAGTCCAAGGGCTCCAACTACAATGTTCCCATGTGCCACATTTTTGAGATTTCTATTTCAAGGTCCTTGTAATTTGACAGTTTATTATTATTATTATTTTTTTTATTTCCTTTGATATCTGGCGTTTACACATTTCTTCCAGGAATCCCTTCAATTAGTCTACTGGAAACTTTTACAACCAATCCGATGGATTGTTGATGTTCCCATGTGCCACATTTTTGAGATTTCGATTTCAGGTCCTTGTATTTTGATAGATTTTTGAAGATTTTATTAATATTATTATTATTATTATTATTATTATTATTATTATTATTATTATTATTATTAAATGACTGTCAATATTAATAGAGAAGACACGGTTTAGACATTTTGAAGACCTCTATATCCTGTCGCACCGGCGAGCATTAATGATTAACAAAACCTATTGAGGAGGAAAATATAGCGACAATCTTTAAGACGATTTTCTTTTTCGAGGAAAATCAGGAAACCAGTGCTTTGAAAAGGAGATAAAGCCAGACATGACGTGAATATTATCTTCCTCCCACTTGCAACCTGCTGTGACAGACATATCTGTCCGCTTTTGCACTCATCGGCCATCATCAGTTGTGCACCAGAAAATCTTTCCAAATTATTCAAATGATATCATCATCGTACGTAAATAGCAAAGATGAAAGAAACACGACGGACATTTTAAATTTAAAACAGTCTTTCCGTCTTTGGCTTCAGAGTACAAAATGACTCTTCTAAATTTATCGGCAGATATTCACAGTTTCAACAAAAGGCAAGAAACATCAGGTTTTTTTCCTAAAGCATCGGCACATTTCCCCAAAAGACATTTTCTAATATCAGTTCGATTGAAGATGCATGTCTAGTCGAATTATCGCGTTTATTCTTGGATTTTCATGCTATCTTTTCGAAAAATAACACGATAAACAGTCTTTTAATAATTCTTCATCTAATACAAGGCCCAAGAGCCATTCGAGGTAGATGATTACTAAATCACGTTGTAAGAGTAGATGGAAAGGACAGGAGGATAAAAAGAGCAGATCATGAAGATTTGTAGGATAGATAACGGTTGACCAAATATTTTAAAGCAGTTAAAATTACACTGAACAAAGCTGTCTAAATGGAAAGGAATTGGCATGATTCTCTCCAGTTTACATGGCATTTGGTTCTGTATCGTCGATCTCTTTCCCCATCATTTATAATTCAAACATTTTTTACAACATTTGCCTATAATCTTATTCCTTTATTTTCTTTTTTTTTCTTTTATTCCTTTCTCATTTATTAATTATAACATAACAATTTTTTATGGGCGAGGGCGTATTTTTCAAATTTGTTGGAAAATCGATTCAAATCATAAAGTTGTTTAGTTTACTACGAGTCAATTTCTTCCATTATTTATTTTTCAATAATAATAATAAATTTTTTTGTTACAAAAATGATTAGTGGAATATGTGGTGAAGCCATTTCTGGCCTCAGGTTTCAGGTTGGGACCCGGAAAGAAACTGTGTATACAACAGAAATCAAAGGAAATAATGAGATCAAAGAACTTTATTTGATTTCTTATTGACATCTCGGATCCCTGCAGATTGTAATGTATCTTTGAAGATCTTCAGAAAAACTATCAAAATACAAGGATCTTGAAGTGGAAATCTCAAAAATGTGGCACATGAGGACATCAATAATTCCAGTTGTAATAAAGCTCTCGGGTTGATTGGAAAGGGTTATGAAAGACTCATTGAAGGGATTCCTGGAAGTCCATACCTTAAAGAAATACAAAACATCGTACTCACACGTACAGCCAATACTTTACGAAGTGCAGAATTTATGTAGAATATGCGTGACCATAAAGAAATGTGACCGGAAAGAAATGTGTAAACGCCAGAAATCAAAGGAAATAAAAATAATAATAACAATAAAAATATTCTCATATATTTGATCATATATATATATATATTAAATAGTTTGTTATTTAATATATATATATATATATATATATTAAATAGCTATGTTATTTAACATTGGGCACTGTTTTTCATTACACTATAGAGTATATGTATCCATTCGGTTATATATATATATATATATATATATATATATATATATATATATATATATATATAAGTGGGCATAGAAGTCAACACTTTGAGGCGAGACTCTGTTTCATGCTAGATGCAATCGTCAGGCCTGACGATTGCATCTAGCATGAAACAGACTGTCGCCTCTAAGTTTTGACTTCTATGTTCACTTTTATATTTACACACGCTCTATCTCTGATATTGATCACTTTATCCCATAAATATTGGACACTTTAAGACTATATTTCTTCACATATATATATATATATATATATATATATATATATATAGTTAGGGTCTTGAAGGGTCTTAAATGTATTTTCAATATATTTCTCCTCTCTGTGTAAATATTCAGGGATGCAAATTCTGAGTGCTCTTAAGTAGAATCCAACGATCATTGCAGATTTTATTTTGTTATGGTAAGAATAGAAGTATATTAGTTGATTTTTTTATTGGTTGATTTTTGGTGGACAAATAGTTTTAGGCTGCTGTCGTGTTGGTGTAATATGATGTCTAACAAAGTTAAAGTATTGTTTTCTCCCATTTCGTATGCAAATTCTATTATATGTGCGACTTTGTTTATTTTATCGTTAAAGATCCTGTAAGTCCGTATCATGGGCAAATATTAATAGAGCATCATTAATACATCGGGAGTAAGTTGATTGTTTAGGTAAAATAGTTTAAAAGGGACCGGATTCGAGAAATTCTAAGAAGATACATGCCATCATGTTATACCGAGCTGACAGCAGCCTAAAACTCTGTGTCCACCGACAATCAGCTTATACAAATCACCTGTTATCCTTTTCTATGGGAGACAGGGTGGAGTAATGGATAGCAGTTGAGGATCTGGAGAGTCGAGTTCGAATTCCAGTCGGATCCTTTACATTCTTACGGGAAAGTTATGAATCCTCTTCTTCTCCCCCAAGATATGGGTGAATAGCAGGACAGACCAGTTTCTATAGCCTGTGATGGCAACTGGTCTAGGAGTAGGACAAAAAAAACTGATCCTCCAGGTTGGGGGTTTTTCAGTATGCTAACGATATACTCACTTAAAAAACAAAAAACAAAAACTGTATTGTTATGGAAACCGCGACGATATCTTGCGGCCCTATGTTCCTCACGGAATTTAAAGGTATCCGAGGTCTGACTGAAGTAACAAAAGATGCGCTCCAATTGCTAATCAAAGTACAGAAAACAGATAAATTTGGTTAAAAACAAAAAGAGAATGCTAAATTGCTATGTCAATGAATGCTGGACAATTTCCTCGCAGATGAAGAGAAGGCAGGAAGCAACAAAAATGTATCCCTAAAGAAGGATGATAAGAATGACATGCAACGAGTAAGGAAGAAAGGAAAATGAAAACCAAAAAGTAGACACTTAACTTTTGGATGCATAATGAGAAAAGAATGTTTGTAGATTTGACACTCACATGGAAATAAAATGAGAGTGGAAGGAAGCAGGTCACAGAAATGACTAGCTTATTTGAATGGATGAACTGAAAACATTATTTAATTTATGGCCTAGACTGTTCTCATTCCGCTGACCAGGTCTAAGTAAATCCCGTTTATAATACTATTCAGTCATTAGTAATAGGAAAAAGAATCAACGATCAACGGATAGTAAGTCCACGGCCCGAAGATAAAAGGCACATAAAAAAGTTCAGTTGAATTTAAATCGATAATGACGAGTTACCGTAGAGGAGATTCAATCAGAACAATTACTATGAAATATTTATAGAAAAGGCGGATGTAAGCGGCATTACGGCGGTGGAAAAGGGACTCAAGTGAAAATGCCAGGTCAGGGCCAATAACATTGCAAATGTTTTTTTCTGATTTTATCAAGAATCTCTAAATATATAACAGAAGCACCAGACAAGATGTGGCAGCAATATTCAAAGCAAGGATGAATGGTAGACTTATAAATATGTAAGATAGACTCTTCTTTGGATTCTATCAAGAATCTCGAAATATATAGCAGGAGCACCAGATCAGATGTGGCAGCAATATTCAAAGCAAGGATGAATGGTAGACTTATAAATATGTAAGATAGATTCTTCTTTGGATTTTATCAAGAATCTCTAAATATATAGCAGGAGCACCAGACCAGATGCGGCAGCAATATTCAAAGCAAGGGTAAATGGTAGACTTATAAATATGTAAGATAGATTCTTCTTTGGATTTTATCAAGAATCTCTAAATATATAGCAGAAGCACCAGACAAGATGTGGCAGCAATATTCAAAGCAAGGATGAATGGTAGACTCATAAATATGTAAGATAGATTCTTCTTTGGATTTTATCAAGAATCTCTAAATATATAGCAGGAGCACCGGACCAGATGCGGCAGCAATATTCAAAGCAAGGATAAATGGTAGACTTATAAATATGTAAGATAGATTCTTCTTTGGATTTTATCAAGAATCTCTAAATATATAGCAGAAGCACCAGACAAGATGTGGCAGCAATATTCAAAGCAAGGATGAATGGTAGACTTATAAATATGTAAGATAGATTCTGCTTTGGATTTTATCAAGAATCTCTAAATATATAGCAGGAGCACCAGACCAGATGTGGCAGCAATATTCAAAGCAAGGATGAATGGTAGACTTATAAATATGTAAGATAGACTCTTCTTTGGATTCTATCAAGAATCTCTAAATATATAGCAGGAGCACCAGACCAGATGTGGCAGCAATATTCAAAGCAAGGATGAATGGTAGAATTATAAATATGTAAGATAGACTCTTCTTTGGATTCTATCAAGAATCTCGAAATATATAGCAGGAGCACCAGACCAGATGTGGCAGCAATATTCAAAGCAAGGATGAATGGTAGACTTATAAATATGTAAGATAGATTCTTCTTTGGATTTTATCAAGAATCTCTAAATATATAGCAGGAGCACCAGACCAGATGCGGCAGCAATATTCAAAGCAAGGATGAATGGTAGACTTATAAATATGTAAGATAGATTCTTCTTTGGATTTTATCAAGAATCTCTAAATATATAGCAGAAGCACCAGACAAGATGTGGCAGCAATATTCAAAGCAAGGATAAATGGTAGACTTATAAATATGTAAGATAGACTCTTCTTTGGATTTTATCAAGAATCTCTAAATATATAGCAGGAGCACCAGACCAGATGTGGCAGCAATATTCGAAGCAAGGATGAATGGTAGACTTATAAATATGTAAGATAGATTCTTCTTTGGATTTTATCAAGAATCTCTAAATATATAGCAGAAGCACCAGACAAGATGTGGCAGCAATATTCAAAGCAAGGATGAATGGTAGACTTATAAATATGTAAGATAGATTCTGCTTTGGATTTTATCAAGAATCTCTAAATATATAGCAGGAGCACCAGACCAGATGTGGCAGCAATATTCAAAGCAAGGATGAATGGTAGACTTATAAATATGTAAGATAGACTCTTCTTTGGATTCTATCAAGAATCTCTAAATATATAGCAGGAGCACCAGACCAGATGTGGCAGCAATATTCAAAGCAAGGATGAATGGTAGAATTATAAATATGTAAGATAGACTCTTCTTTGGATTCTATCAAGAATCTCGAAATATATAGCAGGAGCACCAGACCAGATGTGGCAGCAATATTCAAAGCAAGGATGAATGGTAGACTTATAAATATGTAAGATAGACTCTTCTTTGTATTCTATCAAGAATCTCGAAATATATAGCAGGAGCACCAGACCAGATGTGGCAGCAATATTCAAAGCAAGGATGAATGGTAGACTTATAAATATGTAAGATAGATTCTTCTTTGGATTTTATCAAGAATCTCTAAATATATAGCAGGAGCAACAGACCAGATGCGGCAGCAATATTCAAAGCAAGGATGAATGGTAGACTTATAAATATGTAAGATAGATTCTTCTTTGGATTTTATCAAGAATCTCTAAATATATAGCAGAAGCACCAGACAAGATGTGGCAGCAATATTCAAAGCAAGGATGAATGGTAGACTTATAAATATGTAAGATAGACTCTTCTTTGGATTCTATCAAGAATCTCGAAATATATAGCAGGAGCACCAGACCAGATGTGGCAGCAATATTCAAAGCAAGGATGAATGGTAGACTTATAAATATGTAAGATAGATTCTTCTTTGGATTTTATCAAGAATCTCTAAATATATAGCAGAAGCACCTGACCAGATGTGGCAGCAATATTCAAAGCAAGGATGAATGGTAGACTTATAAATATGTAAGATAGATTCTGCTTTTGATTTTATCAAGAATCTCTAAATATATAGTAGAAGCACCAGACCAGATATGGCAGCAATATTCAAAGCAAGGATGAATGGTAGACTTATAAATATGTAAGATAGATTCTTCTTTGGATTTTATCAAGAATCTCTAAATATATAGCAGAAGCACCTGACCAGATGTGGCAGCAATATTCAAAGCAAGGAGGAATGGTAGACTTATAAATATGTAAGATAGATTCTGCTTTGGATTTTATCAAGAATCTCTAAATATATAGCAGAAGCACCAGACCAGATGTGGCAGCAATATTCAAAGCAAGGATAAATGGTAGACTTATAAATATGTAAGATAGATTCTTCTTTGGATTTTATCAAGAATCTCTAAATATATAGCTGAAGCACCAGACAAGATGTGGCAGCAATATTCAAAGCAAGGATGAATGGTAGACTTATAAATATGTAAGATAGATTCTTCTTTGGATTTTATCAAGAATCTCTAAATATATAGCAGAAGCACCAGACCAGATATGGCTGCAATATTCAAAGCCAGGTAGGATGGCAGACTTATAGATTTATTCTTCTTTGGATTTGATCAAGAATCTCTAAATATATAGCACCTGACCAGATGTAGCAGTAATATTCACCGAAATGATGAATGGTAAACTTCAAAATATATAAGATTGACTCCGGCGTGAAACATTGTCTACCAACTAGCACCTAAGCATTTGATAAACTATCCTAATATAAGCGTGTGGAAATATTAAGAACAATGCATTTCAACGCATCCATTATTCCAGTAGTAGTGAGAGTACTCGGAATGGTTAGCTAGAATACTAAGACACACATTAAGAAAATCCAGGCAAATCCATTTGAATCTGAATCAATGACGCCTTCATTTTGAAACGAATTCCCATATAAAAAAAATTCTTTAATAACCCTTCATTCTATATACGATTTCAGATTTTCCAGAACGTAATCTCCGCAGAACTTCACCCTCTTCTCCCAGGTGTACGCCCGCTTTTTCAAATAATCAGTCCCCTTTATGAAAGATCATCAGCTATTTCGTCACGTTTGCCTTAACCCTCTCATCTCTGAAAATCGCTCCGCTGATGGTAGAGAAAAATGACTTAATGCCCAGCCACCGTAACTACTTTTATATCTACCGTGAAACATCGCATATGAATTATTTGCGAATTGTGACTCAGGAGATCAGGCAGAAGGGTTAAAATCGTTCACGAACGCAGGGATCATATATATATATATATATATATATATATATATATATATATATATATATATATATATATATTGATCTTCCCTGATTGGTTCGACTTGGTGATGGGGGAGTATGATGTTGAAAGAGCCGAAACTTCCTGATCAACCAATCAAATAACATAACTGACGACCACCTCGGGCGCCTACTGAAGAGCATAATTTGGCATTATTGGATTACATATATATATATATATATATATATATATATATATATATATATTCTTATCAAGTGATGATGTTGAATGTAGGATAAAGGGTTTTAAAATATTCAAATCAATCAAACACCCCTCGCAAGGGTAAACGCTGTTAATTAAGCTGGAATGACCAATCAAAAAACAAGTATATGATAATTCAAAAACCTTGACAACGGACTTTTAGGTTATAATAATTATTTAATGCTTTAATGCTGGGGTTAGACTAAAGTAGAATTCATTCTAACTAATAAATATTAAATTATACTATATTAAGTTTAAGATTTTAAAGTTATTTAAAGAAGAAACCGGGGGAAAAATACATATTTTATTCTATTTATTTTATTTTTATTGAAATTAAGTTGGAATAAACGTTATGATCAAATGTTGCTCTGAACTTCATGACAACATAGATATATTTAAAGCAAGAAAATGTGCCGGGTGAGGATGAAATCTTGCAAAATACAATACATACACAATCAGATTATAATACATAAACACGCAGAGGTATTTAGATATATAAACACGCAAAAAAGCGACGAGACAGGAAATAGCTCCACTACCCTTAAACAAAACAACAACATACATATACAATGAAAGATACACAAGTGATCATACACACAGACATCACGACAAAGACACGTACATAGGCACACATACATTGACAAAGAGCCGCCGATATACCCACCAAGAAATATTCAAGTTTGAAAGTGGTATTAAACGAATCCTAAACTCTTATTAAAATATAAATTATACGGGCAAAGATACATAGATAAAAATGGTAAACTAGATAAAATTCAATATGGCTGAACAGAATAACAAACATTAGGGGAAAAGGACCCTAAAGCATACAGACATGGACAGAAAAATAGATATATACGCATTAAAATAACACCATCTAATATATAAAAAAGAAATCTCCAAACACACAAATATATATAAATATTTCATATATACCTATATACGCACTAGTGCACATACACGAGTACAAAAATATAACAATATGTGAAAGAAAATAAAAATACATACAGACATATATGTACACACATTCATCACTACAGACAGAAACACAGAAAAGCATACCTACAGACAAACATATATACATATATATATACCCATATACATATATATATCCATATATACACATACACTCACATACATACACGCATACGTATATGCATATATACACATACAGAGGCAAGCATAAATATATCAATCCACATAGCAACAAAAAAGGTAAATAAACCAAATATATATATGTATATATATATATATATATATATATATATATATATATATACAGAAATACATAAACATACATATGTACACACATATAGATATACAAACACACGTATATATATAAAACACATACAAAACGCAAACATAAACACACACACATATATATACACATAGATATATATATACACACACATAAATACACATATAAACACATTAACCTGTACATATTCTAACAATATTACCTTAGTGACGATAAAGGACTGTAAAGTCCATACAAGATTAAAAGTAACGAGATACAACTGTTGAATATTAAGTCTATATGCAATTATAAAACCATTATCAAAGAAAAGTAGATTTTAGTTAGTATTGATGATACATTCCAAGACACTAAGATATACATATATATATATATATATATATATATATATATATATACGAAGACATACACACATACACCCACATATATATATAAACTATATGTATTAATACCCATATATACACATCAACATATACACATATATAAGCACTCACACACACACACACACACACATATATATATATATATATATATATATATATATATATATATATATATATATATATATATATATATATATATAAACATGATGAAAAATATGGAAAAGACAAAGCAAAATCCGAATATGCAAGTTTACTGTTTTAATTTTGTTTTACTGTCGACGTCAGACGTTTCGGTCTAGTAGACCATTTTCAGGACATGGTTATTGGAAACATATTTATATTTAAGTCAACATGAAGAGACTATAGACACAAGACTAGTCAGAAACAGAAAAAAATGAAATTTTAAAGTCAGCGTTCCTTTTATTGGATTCGGTCACGTTGGCGTCGCGCGGTCGATGGTGCGAAAACGCGCTCCCAAGAAAGAGACTTTATCTTAAATGAAAAAGAGGAATTCTATTTGAATCTAAAGCTTATAAGTACGTTTGTCAAGCATTAATCTTGCCAGGAACGGGGAGATGTTAAAGAAGCCGGGTCTAGTATTTACCTTACGTGAAATGGATATTATGCCTGCCTCATAAATCCGTCTAAGGTTTTTATTATGAATATATTTTAAAATCTTCACAGAGTCAAAATCGAAATTATGATCAGATTTAGCTAAGTGTACAAACAAAGCACTACTTAAATTACTGAGGCGAATATCTCGTTTATGTTCGGAAACACGAGATTTTACGGACCTACCTGTTTCCCCGACATATCTCAAGTTGCAGTCTTTGCATGGGATCTGGTAGACGCAAGCATCGGATGTAATATGTTGTTTGCTGGTGTTATTTAATATACTGCGAAGAGTTCTAGTAGGTAATATTTTTCATCATACCGTCGGATCTACATCCACATATTTGCTTACATATATAAACATATACGCATAAACATACACACGTACATGCAGACACATACCTAAGTTTACACACCCAGCCATACACAAGCGCACAAACGCATAAACAAGCACACATATAACAGGTATCAACCCAAACACACACACACACACACACATATACATATATATATATACACACATATAACTATAAGTACAGATATATTCGTATATACACATACACATACACACATTCAACTATATATATATATATATATACCCACACATACATACACATAAACATATACATACATACAGAAGTACGCGCAAATAGAAATATATACATACACATACACACAGACATATATACATAAATATAAATGTCCTCTCTTCTTCTCCTTTCTTTCTTTCTTTTTATAAAGAAAAAAACTACGTACATACATATATATGTAAGTAAATATGTGGATATAGATCCGACAGTATGAGGAAAAATATGGAAAATCAAAAAATCCGAATATGCAACATTAAATACAGTAAACTTGCATATTCTGATTTTTTGTTTTTCCATATTTTCCTCATATATATATATATATATATATATACCATAATGTGTATATATATATACCGTTTTTCCATATTTTCCTCATATATATATATATATATATATATTTTAGAATTGGACATAGCCCGACAATTTATTTAAAGACATTTATATTATGTTTAACGTTCTTTTTATAGATACAAGTATTTAAGCAAATGCTCTGTTTTATAATAAACAGTATTAAATAACATTTACCGGCCTGAATGTCCGAGAAATTTTCATAGAAAATTTTCGCTCTCCGACAGGAATCGAACCTGTATCCTATACGGAACCGTCATTTCGCGTGATGTGCCTTAACCTTTTGGCCACAGAGCAGCGTCTGGTTAGCAAGGTCGATTTTACTATCTTTAAACTTAAATCTTCCATGAATCTCTTCTATTCATATCTGCTCTAGCGTATCAAATGTAAACAAATGACATCATATATTTTAGAATTGGACATAGCCCGACAATTTATTTAAAGACATTTATATTATGTTTAACGTTCTTTTTATAGATACATGTATTTAAGCAAATGCTCTGTTTTATAATAAACAGTATTAAATAACATTTACCGGCCTGTCGGGCTATGTCCAATTCTAAAATATATGATGTCATTTGTTTACATTTGATACGCTAGAGCAGATATGAATAGAAGAGATTCATGGAAGATTTAAGTTTAAAGATAGTAAAATCGACCTTGCTAACCAGACGCTGCTCTGTGGCCAAAAGGTTAAGGCACATCACGCGAAATGATGGTTCCGTATAGGATACAGGTTCGATTCCTGTCGGAGAGCGAAAATTTTCTATGAAAATTTCTCGGACATTCAGGCCGGTAAATGTTATTTAATACTGTTTATTATAAAACAGAGCATTTGCTTAAATACATGTATCTATAAAAAGAACGTTAAACATAATATAAATGTCTTTAAATATATATATATATATATATATATATATATATATATATATATATATATATATATACCATAATGTGTGTATATATATACCGTTTTTCCATATTTTCCTCATATATATATATATATATACATTTATCAGTACACACGTGCAGACACGAACACACAATACAACTACACCAACACCTACCCACATCAACAGGAGGAACATCAGGTAATAAAAGTAATAACCTACTAAACTTACAGTAACATTATCATTATCGTTGAAAGTATTACAACCATTATAATAAGGTAAATTTATAGCGGTGTTTACAGTTAACGGTTAGTTCATATCTTTGATTTAAGAGATTGGTCTTATTTTTAAGTCTAATTATTTCAAATTTTTCGTTAAGACATAGATAACACGGGGCATATAGGGAGTTACATGTTCAGGCTTTCCTGATTAATTTCCATTTAACAATAGGTGTTTTATTCTTTTCTTTTAGACTCCAAAAATACTTGGATAATGAACTCTTGTACTTATAATAATTACTGCTATTGAATGATTGCATATTTCCCTGCCAACGTTCTTTGTGGCGGGGACATATACAATCTTTTATAATTTTCGAATAAATAATTATATATATATATATATATATATATATATATATATATATATATATATATATATATATATATATGCTTTTAAAGTAAAAATTTGTCATGATTTTTCTGCTTGAGAGAAACCATGGGAAATTTGTATTTTAAAAGCAGTAATTCGAACTTTCTATATATATATGTATATATACACACATACACACACACACACACACACACACACACACACACACACATATATATATATATATATATATATATATATATATATATATACATATATATATATATATATATTTCGAATGTTTTTTATGTCCCATCCTTTTCGTCTCTATTTTTTGCAGTTATAAAAGATGATTTTATTTTCACATTTAACTTAATGTATGTATTGTTTTATGTATGTTTCTTAGGTTATAGGAATGATTTATTTTCCAAACACGGTCAGCACATTGTGGCCGTGTTCGTAGTCGATGTTATTGACTGTTGGTTTTTACTATTTTATTAATAATGCTTCCATTATTTTTAGTCTTTTTGTACATGTGGATGATATTTGTATTATCAACGAGTATGTTACGAATAGAGTTTGGTAGGTCTCCATGTGTATTTAAATGAGACCGAATTGAACTATGGTCAGAGAGATGTAACGTGAGTCTTTTAGCAGCTTGTTCACTCCTAACACCTCAATTTAAACTGTATGCTCTAAACCTGCACTAATGCCAATTTCTTAGCAATCTGCAGAACAATAAGACGTATGTCTTATGAAGTGTTATCAACTGATTCATCAGTGGTTGAGGTTTTTCGACAAATCGACTTTGCTATCCCTACACCGTTTGAATTCCGCAGTCTATTTCTTCACAGTTGCATAGGATAGAGAGTCCTCAGCCAGTGTCTGCACCATGTCCTCGTGGATTCTCTTGAGTGCCATACCTTTTCTTTCGCAGATACTTTATGATTGCTCGACCTTCTGTTTTTCCCATTATTAGATTTGTCATTCACTTTTCATACACCTTTCTATGGGTCTCACCTGCACAGAAAATTAAAATAGAACTCTGAATGAGCTTTTCTAGTTTTATTAGAAAAGGTATTGTGTTGACACAACAAAAATCGTCAGCTATGGTTCTTCTTTCTCGGGGAGTCATGGAGCCTTTTGAATGACCCACATAGTTTTGTTACCTTTCATTAGTGTTGAAACTTGACTAATGCATGGAATAATAATGCAACACAAAATGTACTTAGAACAAAATGTATTGAAACAAGAAAGTGTACACAATATTTACATATAGTCTTTTGTATATTCCTGGGAAGACCGTTTCTGGAGAATGTGTTGACTAAGTCGCAGTCGGGCACAGTCTCTAGCTGAATCTCTTGATTCGCCTCTCATGTCTTCCCGGTACCAACCATATTTATATAGTCGGTACTCCACTATGCAAATTAGGTGGATCCTACCACAACAATTAGTAATCAGTCTTGCTCTTGATTTCGTCTTGTCCATTAACGTTATCTTGTTCATGATTTGATACTATTCAGTTATTGATCGACCCATTTCCACTAAGACCAAATACACTCACTCCGGGATTGAAATAACAATGTTAACAAATATCTCTATATATTGAAGTGTGTACAAAGTGAATTTAATATACATACGATGTTTGTTTCGCCTACATGAAAATAACAACAATTGTAAAAATCCGATACATACTTTTGTGTTTACTGTTACAGACGACGTCATTCTGGACGGATTTTAATTCTACTTCCAGAAATCAATAATTCTCTTACCATACTGACAACACCCAGTTCTTGATGAAGACTGAGATAGCGGAAAGTACTTGAACAAAACGTAAACAAGATATGAATATTGGACAGTTTATTCATAATTTCAATCGGGAAAAAGAAAAGAAAGGAAGCTTGAGGTCAGGAGACTTCCACCATGTCTGTAACTCGATATCAATTCATTTTTTTTTTTACTTTACAAACAAACTTATCATATTTCATCATTTATTTTATAAAAACGACAGAGTATCAGAAATTGACGCGTGAAGAAGCGATATATACAAAAGAAAAACCTTATGACACTCACAGAAGCGAGATTCGAAAAGTGAGAAGCGAAGACAAGTCACTGAAAAACCACGAAAGAAAGGCAAGGCAGATTAATCGACAAAACCCTATCAACCAAAAGGAAAATATTTGTTAATGGCTTAAGAATTCTGAGAAGACGCTCGACATTTTATCTTCACGTTCTTCCCGCAAACTGAAAAATATGGGAAAACTTTTGAAACAGCGATAAAATCAGAGATATTAAAAAGCAATTTACAAAAAACAAAAACGATACCTTAAGGTGCTTACAACTTTCATATTGAAAAATTACTTTATTCGAATAGTGGAATTAATTCTGTTCTTCTTTCTTACGATATAACGCAAGCGTCATACCCACTGGGTAACAAACCAAATGGTATAGCGTCAGCTCTTAACAAATTCCGTGGTGTAACTCATTCGAGTCTACAGATACCAACGGCCCGTATCCCCATGAGTCACTTCTTCTATCCTCCAAACCTCTCCATCCGGAGCATTATAAGCCGGTTCGAGCATATATATATATATATATATATATATATATATATATATATATATATATATATATATTAATTAAATCCTTCTTAATATATATATATATATATATATATATATATATATATATATATATATATATATATATTAATTATAAACAAAATGAAAATATACTAAAAAAATTAGTAAATACTAATATATCTACAACAGATAAAAAAAAATTAAGTTAATCATATACTACACTAAACCTAATATATCCAACACAATTATTCGCAATAATTCTTCTCAATCCGGTAAGCGATTTGCAAAAAAAACACATACTTTACAAATTCAAGTGCCCTTTGCGAGATTGTATCTCCAATGGATTAAATAATATTTATGTTGTTCAGACCACAAACTCACTTTCACGACGCTTGACACTACATTTCAATGATAACTCTAACATTTTTACGCATTTATAACAATCCTCGTTGAAAACTCAACTATACTTAAACATGAAACAATAAACAAGAACAAAAAATTCTTGACGCTATATGCATAAAACAGTTGAAACCTAAACTGAACAAAATAAACTATGAAATCTCCACAGATATTCTTAAATGACTATAATTGGTAACAGAAGCTATTGGTTTATACCAACGGCTTCCCATACTTAATACTTCTCGTTTTCACACTCGTGTGGTCATGTGTGACGTCTTGACCTGCAGTGAAATTTTCGCTTCTGTCGTTGCTTGGAAATCTTCCATGTAAACATAAACAGACTATCATTATTGTTTCGTCCGTGTATTGGTTAATATATTGTAATGTAATTGTCATCTTTGATAATGGCTTATGTAAGCCAAAAGCTTAGATTGGATTAAAAAACATGTATCAATAAGGTGATTTTATTCTTTTAATGATAATGCTATTAAGCGTATCAGATGATATGAAAGGAATTTGCTTAAAACAAATGGACAAAACTTGTCTATATTATTTAATGAAACATGCATCAATATATATATATATATATATATATATATATATATATATATATATGCGTGTGCGTGTGTGATTGTGTGCGTATATGTATATATAAGGAATCAATAGAGGAGGGGTTAATTAACTCAAGGCCATTACGAATAGAATGAATGCCATAAAAATCGCGATACATTAAATTCTTTATGGAAAGATAAAATCGTGAAGTTGGAAATATTTGTGCGTGCAATATTTCTTTTGTGCTTATTTCATTTGAAAGTATTTGAAACGGTTTTATAGCATTTATATGGAAGCACATATGAGTAATAAAGATAGTAATGGATAAAGGAGAAAAGTAGAAGTTACAAGCTGAAAGAGGATGAGAAGGATAGATAGATAGATAGATAGATAGATAGATAGATAGATAGATAGATAGATAGATAGATAGATAGATAGATAGATATGTACAGACTGAGATACATAGATAAATAGATAGATAGATACGAACAGACTGAAATTTGATAGATAGATAGATAGATAGATAGATAGATAGATAGATAGATAGATAGATATGTACAGACTGAGATACATAGATAAATAGATAGATAGATACGAACAGACTGAAATTTGATAGATAGATAGATAGATAGATAGATAGATATGAATAGAGTGAGATAGATACATAGATAGATATGAACAGACTGAGATAGATAGATAGATAGATAGATAGATAGATAGATAGATAGATAGATAGATAGATAGATAGATAGATATGTACAGACTGAGATAGATAGATAGATAGATAGATAGATAG
>OZ038509.1:65068210-65238210 GCA_964036315.1 Acanthosepion esculentum | reverse complement strand
CACCCACCCATTTTGCAAAATCGCCGAACGAAAAACAGGTCTCTAAATGAGTATAACGGATTTGTTTTATGTGCATTCTTTTTTTCCCTTCCGAGGACATTGATAATGTGTTACGTGTTACGCTGATTTTCTAGGTATTAATAGTTGGGATAAGAACACGATCCTGAACCAAGCGTTCAACTTTACCAAGTGTAAAAGGGCGCAATGTAAACCTTTCCAATCTGGAATTGGAATAAAAGCTGTGAATCTCCCATGAATCAAGTATAATAATTCAGGATATAGAATTAGTAAGTACTAAACACTTCAAATATCTCGGCATATGGATCGGTTATAATAAATTTTGTATAGAAGATAAGGTAATTAAACATAGAAGAGTCCACGCTAGAGATAGTTTTTCTCAACATCAGCACTTTTTGAAGAGTTTAAAATAAAGCATTCTTATATGCGTAAGAAAAGGAATATATATATATATATATATATATATATATATATATATATATATATATATATATATATATATATATATATCTGAGAAAGCAGTTGTATACAGTTGACAGATTAAATATTTTTGAACGGGTTTGGCGCCATTTGTGACATGAGTATTAATTTCTTAGTCTGATAACGTTCTTTAAGAACATGACTCAAGTTTTCAGGTTGTTGTTTTGGTTTTGTAGCAATTTGCGGTTTGGGGCGAAACTATCCCTAGCACACCCTATTCTATGTTCAATTTCCTTCTCTTCTTGCCAATTCAAAATTTCTTAGAACTGATCCATGGGGCATTTGAAAAGTTTTGTATTTCTTAATTCCATATCTTTAATTCTTATGATGGATTCGGCGTAGGGGCCATCACGGCAAATTACATAAACTTCCTTAACTTGAATTTATTTCGAAAAATTTTTGAAAAATTTAAAATTATTAATCAAAACAAAAATTAAGTTAATTATTTAGGTAGTTTTATTGAAGTTATTGGATTTACTATAAAAACTGCTGTCTAAAATTATTATGCAGATAAGACTAATATTTTTAAGGCCTTTGAGATCTAATAAAAAAAAACTTTATTTCTTTTTCCCATAACACATTTTGAAACACGCATAAAGGGAAGGATCTAAGAAATGGTGAAAAACAGAAAATAACAAAGTTATTGAGAAAGGAACGTTCACACTGGAGACAACAAGGGCGTTTCGCAGAGATCGTCGAATGATAAAGAGGGGAGGGGCCGTTTAAAATATAACTACATTGAGAACTAGAAGAAAAGGCAAAGGATTTAAGAACTTTTCTCTTCGAGGGGAAACATAAACTAAATCAAGTTAAAGAAAAACAACCAGTTTCAACCAGAGCTCAGATTCTTTCCACATTCTGTAATTGGAGGAATCTAGAAGGACAAAAAGTGAGGAATACTTCGCAAATTAGGATCTGTTAAGAAATCTCGTAGACAAACTCTTCACAGCAAAGCAAATATTACTTACATTATTTAAATTGTTCGGACTGTTATCCTCATCTTCATTGCAATATTCACAACGTTTCCGTCGTTGTACGCTCCGGGCTTCTTCGGTTGATTGAAATTTCGAACCGAAGATGACCCGAGCATACAACGGCCGAAACGTTGTGAATGAAGATGAGGGTAACAGTCCAAATAATGTAAATAATGCAAGTAATCATAATACCTCATCTCAGCGATATAGACAGAGATATAGAGAGACATAGACATAAAGGCTGAAGCGTAAAACAGCCAAATCGCTGTGAATATGGCAATAAAGATCAGGATAACAGTCTGAATAATATAAATAATGCAAGTAATCATAATACCTTATTTCAGAGCTATAGAGAGACATAGACATTAAGACCGGAGTGTACAACAGCCGAAACGTTGTGAATATGGCAATGAAGATGAGGATAACAGTCCGAATAATCTAAATAATGCCAGTAATCATATTATCTCATCTCAGAGATATAAACAGATATAGCAAATATTTTAAGTGTGAAAATTGGCACAAGGTATATCTGGAAATGAATTTTTCAAAAGTATTTTTTCCAGGACGAATCTTGAGTGACACGCAATGGACCTGATAGATGCGCCAAAGGATGAATTTTATACGATGCAGATATGCCTATGGCTAAATAAAGGCGGAAAGTAGGAGGTGGCATTGTGATGATATGGGATTGAATTATCAAACATTTTTGGACCCGCATTCAAATTCAGTGAAGGTGTAAAACTGCACAATGCTGAATATTTCAAGGACAGTAATTTCTTTAAATAGTTCAAGCCACGGCCTCACAGTTTCAAAACGAAGTGTATATTTATTTACGGCAATGCTCTTTCTCATTTATTCAAGTTTACCCATGATTCCTTTTACCGTTAACATTTACAGGTGAAAAGGTAATAGAATGTCCATCGTCAAGCCCCGATCTGAGTCCGCTTGAAAATCTATTCATTTGTGAAGATGAAATTATATGAAGGTGGCAAACAATATGACAGCAAAGGAGACATATGGGAAGGAATAAAAAACCATGAAGTAAAAAATATTGAACAACATCAATGGATAATAGATTGCTGCTGGTTTTTGTGATAAAGGATAACTAGATTAAGATGTAAAGAATTCAAAGTCTTAATATATACATTTGTTATTTGTTCTATTATAGGTGTTGATCAATTTTTTCACCTTTGATAATAAATCCTATAACTTTAATAAAATTTTTTGAAACTACCTAAAACTTTAGTTCAAGCTTTGTTTTAGCGTCTACATTAATCGTATAAAATTTGCACAAAGATCTTTCAGAGCAAATTCGAGTTATTGAGAGCTATGTGACTTACATCAGACGAACTGCATATAATATATATATATATTATGAATGTAATGAAATAATATATAATATAAATAAATATTATAAATAAAATAATATATATTATAAATGTAATGAAATAATATATAATATAAAAAAATATTATAAATAAAATAATATATATTATAAATGTAATGAAATAATATATATTATAAAAATAATGAAATAATATATATTATAAATGTAATGAAATAATATATATTATAAAAATAATGAAATAATATATATTATAAATGTAATGAAATAATATATATTATAAATGTAATGAAATAATATATATTATAAATGTAATGAAATAATATATATTATAAATGTAATGAAATAATATATATTATAAAAAAATATTATAAATAAAATAATATATATTATAAATGTAATGAAATAGTATATATTATAAAAATAATGAAATAATATATATTATAAATGTAATGAAATAATATATATTATAAATGTAATGAAATAATATATATTATAAAATAAAATATTATAAACAAAATATATATTATAAATATAATAAAACAAATCATAGTCTCCAAATTGCGAATGACTGTTCACAAAAAAAAAACAGTTGTTTTTGACGCACGAAATTTCCCAAACTTTTCTGTGAATGATTCCAAGGTTTCGACTCTGGTGTGCCATCCTTAAGGATGTGCAATTAGTGCAATTAGTGCAATTAGTGCATTATGTGACAAACGATGCAGTCATAAGTAGAGCATTAAATATAGCGTTATATTTAAAGTTGATAAAACAAATAAAAATGGCTGATGGAGCTTCTTGCGTTTTTATACATTTTCTATATGATATCTTAAAATAAAGATTAGATTTGTTACAGTATATATATATATATATATATATATATATATATATATATATATATATATATATATATATATATATATATATATATAATGTATGTAAAATATATCTATAAACTGACATATTTGGTTTTCTGATGGACTTTATGAAGGATAATGGAAGGCTTTTATTTTGCAACAAGTATTTATAATCAGAAGAAAGATTGTCGTTATTTGTTCGCAACTTTTGAATTTAACAACGCACATAAATATGCATCGGGCAGATTGAGAATCAAGTTAAATTATGGAAGACGCTAAGTGATGTAATTCAATTTCTAATAAAGGCAAGTGAGTACATGTTGCTGATTTTTTTATATATAATGTACTTATTATTGATATTATTTTAGTCGGTGTTTAATTTATTTATTATATATTTCAAATGTACCTATATATATATATATATATATATATATATATATATATATATATATATATATATATATATATATATACAAAAACACAGAAATAAATACGTTCATAAAAAAACACCCAATTTTGTTTCATTTATTTTATCCAGATATTATATACATATCAAGAAAGAATACTTGGCCTCTCATTATGCTATATATATATATATATATATATATATATATATATATATATATATATATATATATATATATATATATGATTTTGACTTTACATATATATATATATATATATATATATATATATGAATGAAGAAATATAGTCTTAAGATGTGATATATTTATGGGATAAAGTGCTCAATATCAGAGATAGAGCGTGTGTAAATATAAAAGTGAACATAGAATTCAACACTTAGAGGCGACAGTCTGTTTCGTGCTAGATGCAATCGTCAGGCCACGTTATTTATATATATATATATATATATATATATAGATATATATATAAAAATAACGTGGCCTGAGGATGGCATCTAGCAATATATATATATATATATATATATATATATATATATATATATATATATATATAACGTGGCCTTACGATTGGATCTAGCATGAAACAGACTGTCGCCTCTAAGTGTTGACTTCTATGTTCACTTTTATATTTATACTTTTAAGGTGTGCTATATAACAGTTTATAGCTATAGCATAGCATACAAACTTACAAATAAACAGAAACAAGTTCTAGAAGGCTCCAGTAATTTCTAGAAGTTTTCCAGAAAGTCTAAGTAGGCATTGAAGCGGTGACAGTCTGTTTCATACTTAAACGCTATCGTCAGGTCAAATGCGTTTAAGCATGTAACAGACTGTCGCCGATAGAAGTGGACTTCAATGTCACCTTTTGTATTTAAATTTCATTTATGTTTTATCATCGTAAACTTCATCATTATAAAAACGATATTTCCCCCACAAGAGAATCAGTGGAATCAGTATCCTCATAAACGAAATTCTCGGAACCAAACGAAATAAGCACTGACTTTTAAGCAAAAGAACACCTTTACATAAATCCTACCAATATTCTGTAATTCACATCACAAAAAGAAAACAAAAGTTGTTGCTATTTGTCAACGAGTGTCTCAAGTTTTTATTGTTTATGTTATAATTCATTTATTTTTCAATATAAAACAGAGAAAAGGATTCCGTTAATTACTACTGCAAATACCTATAACAACGAGTTAAGATTACTACTACCTCAACCCTAACTTACCCACCCTGTTACAGTATAATCGGACTAAATTTAGTCCGATGACGTCCTGAAGGAAGAAACGCACCACAAGTAAACTTTTCGCCACTTTGACATACAATTTCCCCAGTATTGTTCTTGATATATAAACATATATATCCTTATTGTATTTTCTACTTGCTGTTTCTGCATAGGTTGAGAGATTTAGTTTCTGTTTGTGGTTTTGATTGTCACTCATTTGTTTGATAGTTTAGTGTAGTTGAGTCATTTCTGGCTTTGTTACGACATAATTTTTGTGGAGCTGCATTCTAGCAGTTCTGGATTTTTAGTGGTTAGTTTTTCCAGATGCTTTTAGGAAATCGCTTGCGTACGTTGGTAAAATGTGATGTGATGTTCTAAGTGAAAATATATTGGAAAGCCTAATCTAATAGAAAATCCATCGGATATAAAGCTTTCCGATACTGAACGAGAAACCCTCAGCTTCGGTTTAAAATTTGCCACCGGAATCTGCAAAGGAGACACAGTAGACACTAAAGTAAAAAAAAAAAAAAATAACTAAAGGTTTCATTCTAGGCCATATCACTGCTATTATAAAAACCAGCAACGAAAATACATTACGACTGAGATACATAAATACACTAATGAACTTAGAAAGAAATAAGAAAATTCACTCACTTTCACTGACAAGCGGGGATTGTGATGATAAACAAGAATAAATACATAGAAAAATTAACTCATTACTCAACGATACCAACACGTACGCAAAATAAACGAAGCGAAAAATACGGTGTAGTAACGGATAGCGGCTCGGACTGAGGAATCGGAGAGCCGAGTTCGAATTCAAGTCGAATCCATTACATTCACTTACGTGCTAATACCCTTGGGAAAGGTATTAATCCTCTTTTTCTCCCTCCAGCTATGGGTAAATAGCAGGACAAACTGGGTTCTATAGCTTTGGATGGCAACTGGTCTACCGCAGAAAGGGTAAGATTCAAAAAGAAAACGGAACAACGACTCCGGGAAAAATTGGTGAGAGTATGTGTGATAGTGTGGGGGGACCTGTGGTCTATATAGAGGGGTAACAGACGAGAGAGACAGGGAGGTCCGAAGGTGGAGAGGGCATTAAAATCTAACAGAGGGAAGATTTAAAAAGGGCTTTCAGTGAGAGAAGGGTGCGTGTTTTCAAAGATATACCGGAAGAGTGTACATTTCTTGGTGATACGCACACCCAATAGGCTATAAAATCTTATACTCCCGCCCAGACCCCTACAACGCATACGTACACACCCAATACACACACATCTATATATATATATATATATATATATATATATATATATATATCTACCTCTGCACGCCTAGGATAGCCGGTTTCAAAACCAATGCTAAATTCGCTATAATGAGATAAAGGAAGAGTTTAGATAAGCTAACATTAGAAGGATTTTAGGATTCCCTGAAGTTAAGTGGAGACTGCGTTCGGAAACATATTGTCTAGCCGGGACATGTCATAAACCAACAATCTCTGCCCCCATAAATTTATCGGACTGGCTAAATGATTCTCGGGTGGCCTGTTTACATCCCGCCCCCATCCCAAACAACCCAAACGAGACCGTTTGACCAACACAAGGAATTTTGGGGAAATCCCGCTGACAAGATAAAAGACTGATGAAAACTTACAGACAAAATTCCATTTTCACTCATCGGACCTCCGGTTGATTATACATACCTGCGTACATCTACATCCATATACAGCTATATGTCTACATATATATCGAAATATGCACACACACACATAAATACATCTGCATATATATCTCTACCTACGTATCCATACGTTCATACATGTAGGTGTACACACACACACACACACACACACACACACACACACATATACTTATAATTACCCACATACACATATATATACATCTATTTATGCGTATGCTTTTATATACACGTCTACACACACACGCATACACCCATATGAACGCACATATACATTTCTACATTTAAACCAAATCAAAGGCCAATTAAAAAATATATAATATTCTAAAACCGCTGGGTGAGTAGCGTGTATTTATCTCTAATGTTAGAATGTATACCTAGGTGTCTAACTATTATAATGCTATCTGATTTTGCAAATCAGTTATTAGGGGAAATGTTTACCTACATAACCACTCACACATGTATCACCACGTGAATAAAGAAAAACCAAAATTACAAAAATTAGAAATACATGGCGCATCACATAAACATACACAATGATACATATAAGTAATATTCAATACACAGAAAGTCATGCCCGATGTTACTGGGCTAAGGTGGAAGTGTCACAAAACTGTGTTCATGTTTTGAACCGTTTTATGTGTCTACATTTGAAGAGGATCTCACTCGGAAGGTTTAACAGTTCATCCTGATTTTCATCTCTGATAATAAAGATCTTTTCGGCGATGCACAGATTACACCTATCACGTAAGTTATTAGGTGTGCTAGCTCTTGACAAGTATATCCATTCGAAAAGTGGGGTTAGACCCCTATCCACTAGATCCCAGTAGTGTTTGAATAGGGACGTTTGGTTTCTGAGGTATCTGTGTCTGAAGGAGTGCCTAAGGCTGTATAGACGTTGCTTCCAATCACCAGCGGATATACCTATGTATTCTTCTCGTTTCTGTTTTCTTCGGGGAAGATAGTTGCCTCGTACACTACGTTTTTATACATGCACTTACCCCCGATTGGGCAAAGATCTTTATTCTTACAACTGCAGGTGGGGACACTCGTTTGAGGTTCGTTATTGTGGTAGTTTTTAAGTATACTACAATTATGGGAAGCTATAATTTTCTCTATATTATTCACGCACGAGTAACTAATTTTCAGTGTTTTCCTATTAAATATTGTATGTAATGGATGTTTATTGTGAAAGTGTTTATCTACTAATCTAAGGAAGAAACTACCTATATCAATTTTAGAGAGCTTGCAATATGGTGGGTTAAACCATATTACTTTCCTCTTTCTGTGTTTAGTTCTATTCTTAATATTTTGATTTGTTAGTTCTGTTAAATTTTAATTCCTGTCTAAAACCACTATTCCTGAGGGCCTGGTTGTATGTAAATTTATTCTCTTCAAACATTCTATGGTTAGAAGATAGCCTGTTTATTCTAGTATTCATGGTTTTTGGGGTGTGTTCTATCACAGATTTAGGGTGGTTAGAGTGGATGTTGATATATAGGGGTGTCTGATCCAGTTTATGGAAAGGTCTAAATGTATCATTTGATAGGTTAAGAGTAATGTCCAAAAAGTTAACAATTTTAAGGTTGGAGGATATTTCAATCTTAAGGCCAAGGTGTTTGAAGGCTCTGACGACCTTCTTATGTAAGCTGGAAGTTAAGGGGCCATTACTACTAGGGATGAAGATCAGACCGTCATCTCTATAAAGCCCGACTTGGTTGAGGTTAACTATTCTACTTAGGATATCTAGGATATATATGCCCACTACATCTGCAATTTGGGCAGAATCGAAAGCTCTCATAGGTTCATCGAAATTTTCGTCATACTTCTTCACCCAATTAGCGTCATTGTATTTCAAGATGGATCTTCTTGACGCCAAAATAATTTCTAGATCACTATCCGTTATTTCGGTATACCCCTAGCAAAATTGAGGCTGTTGATTAGAAGCTCCTCCGAAATAGATGGGTAAAAATCCAAGATGTCAAATTGGATGAAAGTGGCTTTTTCTTTGTTGGGGATCTCTCGGAACCATTTGATTGTGTCAGCTGAGTCTTTCCAAAGTTTAGCTGGGTGTTTATTCAGGACACATGAAGTAATCCTCTTGATAATCCTTTTGGAAATTAATCCCAACTCAGATTTGGAGGGATTGATAAGACGTGACTGCAAGTTATTGGCAAAGTTAGGCTTATGGTCCTTGAAGAGAATGTAAGCATCTTTCACGTTAAATTTACCCATTCTGTCCGCAACTCCGAATTTGTTAGCAAATTTGCAGATGTCCTCATTTATAGAAGATAAGGTCCTATTGTCTTTGTCTTTTTTGTATGAGCTGGTAATTTTATCAGCGACGAGTTTGTCATATTCGGAGGGTTTAATTTTATAGAAATTTTTGGATTTATCTGCCTTAATCCATAATTTACTGGAGTTCTTAATATTTTTGATGTCTCTGTCAATTTTAGCTTGGAAATGCGTATATAGAGAAGAGGTGAGATCGAAAGGAAAGTATGATATAGTATGCTTTCCTTTCATCGAAAGAGAGGGAGAAAAATTTAGAAAAGAGGCCAGAGATAAAATGGCATCATAATAGGGAGGCTTTAAAAATAAAAACGGCCACATACTGCATTTGTGCATTCTTTTTGGGTCTTTGAAACTAATCCATGTTTTCTGAAAAGTAACGGGTCTGATATCACAAACTATTTATTTAATTTCCAAACAACTAATTACATGATTTCTCCTTCAAAGTAATTCCCCCGAGTCTATTTCACTTTCCATCCTTCTCTGCCAGGCTTCTATGTACTGCGGGAAGGATTCCTCTTGGATGCCCCTCGGGTTGATCATTACGGTCCTCTTGATGCCCGTTACACATTCAAAAATTGTCGCTTTGATCTACTTGTGCTCGGAGAAAAGAAAAAAATATCCCGTGGAGAAAGATCAGGTGAATAAGGAGGGTGTTCCAGTACGGCGATGTTCTTCTCGACCAGGATTTCCCGGATGCTCAGGGCGTTGTGCGCAGGTGCCTTGTCATGACGAGGCAACCACGATTTGTTCTGCCAAAACCTTCGCTTTTTCTCGCGTACTGAGCAAAGCAAACATCGCAGAATCCCTTTGTAAACTTGCTTATTGATCGTCTGTCTCTGTGCAACGAACTCTCTGCCTCTTACATGTAAGAACGTGATCAGTCACGCTACATTTCAGACAGACCTCGTAAGATTAAAAGTTAAACACCGTCTATAAATAAAGTTAGAGAATAGAGTAAGAAGAAGATCGTTAAAAAGGTTAACAGTATCGAAACCGGCTAAATGATTTTTGAAATGCAATGGTTATCACTTGCATTATTTACATTATTCGGATTCTTACCCTCATTTTCATTGCCTTGTAGAGGTGACTGGAATTTCGAACTGAATTCTTTATTTCGTCCAGGTGGCATGCCTCTTCGTGATGCATCGGGTATTTTCTTTCCAAGTTTTTTTTTTTTGTTCACCACTGCGGTGGCCTGGTATTGAGATCAATCTAATCACCTGAAGAAGGCCGATTCGTACAAACGTTGTGAATAGGGCAATGAAGATGAGGATAGCAATCCGAATAATGTAAATAATGCAAGTTATCGTAATACCTCCTCTCAAAGATATAGACAGATATAGAGAGAGACATATACATAAAGGCCGGAGGGTACAACGGCCGAAACGTTGTGACTATTGCAATGAAGATGAGGATAACAGTCGGAAAAATGTAAACAATGTAAGTAATCATAATACCTCATCTCAGAGATATAGACATATATAGAGAGAGACATGGACATTAGGCCTGAGCATACAACGGCAGAAATGTTGTGAATATGGCAATGAAGATGAGGATAACAGTCCGAATAATGTGAATAATGCAAGTAATCATAATACCTCATTGCTGAGATATAGGCAGATATATAGAGAGAGGCTCATACAAATTGGTAAATGATAAATACATTAGTCTTTATACAAACTGGTAAATGATAAATACATTAGTCTTAATACAAATTGGTAAATGATAAATACATTAGTCTTAATACAAATTGGTAAATGATAAATGCATTAGTCTTAATACAAATTGGTAAATGATAAATACATTAGTCTTAATACAAATTGGTAAATGATAAATGCATTAGTCTTAATACAATTGTATTAGTTTTTATGATGTTGTAAATATGAAATATAATAAATAGTGTTTATTTTTGTTGAAAATTCTCAAGAACCAAACAAATGCATAGATTCATTTTCATCAGGTGTTTAGGTTTTATTATAATAATGATTAAACAATACCAAATATAAAGCTTAATTTAGTGTGGCACGACAAACCGATTATCTCCCTTGTCTTATGATTTCTATAAATACGTCACACCGTCTGAGCCAATATAGCAAGGCTTTTCATTTACGTTCATTAAAGGCACATTAAGCCGAACTAGACTCCGAGTTCTCAGTTCATTCAGCAAAACTAAATCGTTAGTAATTAAACAGTCTTTTATACCCAGACGGTTAGTATTGGAATGAACGGGGTAGGGTCATTATTATCACAATTAAAATTCTAATTACCGCTTTTTAAGACAACAAAACTTGTCGAAGAGTCGTTCAAATAAAAACGATGCAATGAGGAAAAACTGTCCTTTTGACAGCCGGTTTTCTGGTGGGCTCGAAATTCCATGTTTGCCAGAATTATTATAATGTTCAGATTTTAATTGTTAACTCAGTTTAACTACTTGCTGATTCTGTAAGACAGTCTGATGTAATGTTAGAGAAAGTCGAACCTCTCATACCAGAATCTAATTACCTCGTGACCCTTCCTTTTCCTGGAGTTTTATGGCCTCACAGATGTTGTCTGCCACACCGGAAACTGTCGTTTCCTTACACCCTACCCTGGGTTCCCGCCACTTTCTAAAACATTCAATAATAGTTGATTTATTAGCTTCCGAAACGCGTAGATAAAAATACATCGATTTTGAATTTGTGGCGTACTGGTCTTCTCAACAGTCGAATAATGTCAAACGTGAAAATCTTCAATGTGGAAAGGAAGGACAGTTTGGTGAGAGCTTAAGACTGGAGGACACGAGAAACGGTGAAATTAGGAAGTTATCTACATTGAATCATTTGGTGACAGAGTAGATTGAATTTAAAAAAGCAGAAAGTAATATTAACATACGACATCCTTTCCTTAATTAAACTAAAGAGTTATAAGGGTAATTTGAATGAAAATACAATTGCCCGGATGTCGTAGAGTAAGTCTTGTCAATTATTATTCATATTTGACTAGTATTTCTTTCATATTATTTCTCTTGCTTTTCCACGAGTCAGTAATAGTCTTAGATTGCCTGATTTTCTTAGGTGAAGCCTTGTCAATTATCATTCATTTTTTACTAGTATTTCTTTCATATTATTTCTCTTGCTTTTCCACCAAGTAGTAATAGTCTTAAGTTGTCGGAATTTCTTAGATGAAGCCTTGGCAATTATTATTCATTTTTCACTAGTATTTCTTTCATCTTATTTCTCTTGCTTTTCCACCAAGTAGTAATAGTCTTAAGTTGTCTGAATTTCTTAGATGAAGCCTTGTCAATTATTGTTCATTTTTCACTAGTATTTCTTTCATCTTATTTCTCTTGCTTTTCCACCAAGTAGTAATAGTCTTAAGTTGTCTGAATTTCTTAGATGAAGCCTTGTCAATTATTATTCATTTTTCACTAGTATTTCTTTCATCTTATTTCTCTTGCTTTTCCACCAAGTAGTAATAGTCTTAAGTTGTCTGAATTTCTTAGATGAAGCCTTGGCAATTATTATTCATTTTTGACTAATATTTATTTCATCTTACTTCTCTTGCTTTTCCACCAAGTATTAAGGCAAGGCAATTATTATTCATTTTTCACTAGTATTTCTTTAATTTTATTTCTTTTTCTATTTTATTGCAACTCTAGATGCCGTTAATTAACTGTTGCAAAAGAATTTGACCGCAAAATTGCAGCGGAAAGCAATGAAAATGAAATGAAATTTGCACGCTTTTAAAACTGATACGTGATTCATTTGACTTTAGCTTTTGACCAACATGGCTGTTAAATCCTGTGTGATTTACGACATAAAGCAACATTCTTTTTTTTGAAGATGAACATGCAAACCGAATTTATTCATTTAAACTCTTGAACCTTAATTAAGAGTCAATTAAATTATCGATATTGATTTTTCCAATTCAAAAGTCAATAACGAAAGCGGAGAATGTGAAGTGAGATGAGCAATATTTATTTTATCGAAATGCGATAAAATTCAATATGGCGTCACTTGAACCCTTCCTTATATTTAAAAATAGGAAAAATGTTAGTTTGGAAGAAATAAGATCATTGTGTAAGCCACGATTCAACTCTTGAAGAAACAGTCAACGAAGTTAAGCAAAGTTGAGCGCGGTCAATAGCTGAATGGGTAACCGCTTGGAAATACCAAGAGTTGTAAGGCTGGTGTAATTGATAATGGCTGAGACTTGTTCATCAGAGAGCCGAGTTCCTATTTCCATTGGGTTCGTTATAGTCACTTACGGTTAAACACCATTAATAAAGGTAAGAATCCACCTCTTCTCTCCCCAGCTATGGGTTAATAAGTAAGACATGTACACTATATGATTATTATTTAAAAACAAAATTCTTACTCTCTAAAATATTTTTCTGTGGGAAATTTAACGACCTCCTATACTGTGTCGTGGCTTGAGGAACAAAGTGATACAATTAAGCATTATAAAAATATTCTTTATATAAAGAACGCAATGCATAGCAAGAAAGGGAACAGATGAATTGTTAAAAACATTCTTTTACCGGTTACTGTCAAAGCATCAGGGTCGAAATTAAATTACGCATCTGTCATCTGTTTAAATTAAATGACACTTAACTGATTAGCCTTTCAGAATATGTTGTATTCTCTGCATGTCCTCGCATTATTCGGGTCAGTATTTCTGTTCCGTGTGGTCGGGAGACACGTCTCATCTCTCCATGTTTTTCTTGGCGTCTCTGGTCTTGAGTAATCTTAAAATACGTCCATTCGTTCCGTGTTGGATTCGTTGTCTGTCAGATGGCGCTCGAAATCCTACTTCCCCCCATAGTTTGGGGTTATACCCATTATCAGTTTATAATAGACTCTTCTTATTATCAGCAGGAGGTGGCCTATAATTAAAGCCTATATATAGCTTATTATTAAAGGGAGATGGCCGATATTTGTTATATTTCTGGCTTTAAATAACCTGCAAAAGGTTTATAAGAAAACGAATCAATCAATCAATCAAATACTGATTAGCTACACAGGCATGTCTTTTAGATTTATTTACATTCTATGAAATAGAAATGTATAGAAACTACTCTGACCACAAAGTGATGGATCATTTTATATATTGATTGTAATATAGAATTGATCCCCCACTTTATATCCACATTATAATTTCTTGTTTGTTGATAAGCCGTAGAAAACGAATCAATCAATCAATGAAATACTGATTAGCTACACAGGCATGTCTTTTAGATTTATTTCTATTCTCTGAAATAGAAATGTATAGAAACTATAGTGGCCACAAAGTGAGGGATCAGTTTACATATTGATTGTAATATAGAATTGATCACCCACTTTGTATCCGCATTATAATTTCCTCTTTATCAAATTCCGATTAAGTATGAATCTAGCTCATCTCCCACAGCTATGGGTTAATTAGTGTAAGTCGTATCACTAAATCATTATTTTTTTTAATTTTTGCAATCTAAAAATATTTTCTGGCTGTAAATAATCTGCAGTGGGTTGATAATCCATAAAGAACGAATCAATCAATATTGAATAAAGCAATAGATTTCAACTTTTTTCTGAGGGCATGTGTAAAAGATTCATTCTTTTTATCTGTTTTTTTTGGGGTGGGGGAGAATGTCGGACATTGCTTTACAAATTCGTTTGTAAATATTATCCTGAACAAGGTTGAACCCGATGTTGTTGGCACCAGACGATCCTTTTCCCTCTATTAATTGAAGTTCGGCTACTGTCCGGTGAATGTTGGCTTATGATATATGAATATCTTGAAATCATTGTGAATTTATTGAGTTGACATGGTCTTGTAGCAAGAACTTACAATAATTCCCTGGCATCATCTTCGAAGGGCCTTAAAATTTTACAGCCTGCAGTCGATATAACATTATCGCTGGAAGTCACGCTGGAACAGGCCAATTTCAAAATTGGCCTCTTGACTTTAGTCACTTTCTTACTTGTAAATCTGAACGTCTCCGGACACAAAACTGTTTTATTTAAACCCAATACAGAACCTTTACTGTCTGGCAACAAACGCTAGACTACAGCAGAGCAACAAACTGCGCCCTCTGGGTCACACTTTTCCACCGACTTGAAGCAATAGCGTGGTTTCCCTCTGTCTCATCCACAAATATTTTCATGGTAACTGCTCTGACGTGCTTTTTCCCTCGTGCCCAGACTACATTAATTTAAGCGTGCTACTTGATTGGCATCTAGGTCTCACTGTTTTACTGTTGAACTATCTAGTAGCTAACTGTAAAATTCTTCTCTAAAAGTTTCTTTTCTCTGCAACTTCCTTCTCATTTCTTGCTTCCCTGATAACTACAATTCTCAAAAGTTTAAATGCAACGTCAATCGTCATCTTCTGTCTTTTTGAATCCCGTTCATCTCTTGTCCTTTCCTAAATCGGATCTACACTCAGTCATTTCACTGTGAATATTTGCATACTTGTGGCATTCTTGCTTGGGGTGAAATGATTAAAAAAAAGAATTCCTAAATTTTTTTGTAATCTTTTTCTTTCTTTCCAATTTTCTTCTTTCTGTCATCTTATTTTTTCTTTATTTTCGTTCTTACTTTTTGTTGTAACAAGCATGAGGAATAAACAAAATGGAGGTTGGAAATGAAATGGTAATGTTTATAACATCAACAAAATAAAATACTCGCCAGCAGCGTGAAGTAGGTAGACCACTGCTAGTCGTGGACAGCATATGAACCCGACTTACAATAGTGCTCCACGTATTTATGAGGAGTAGGACATATCCACTAGTGTTCATAGGTACGGTATATAACACTATCTCAGTTTGGTTCTTATCAAGTGATTTTATAACATATTTATATTATGATTTTCGAATAAATAATTATATTTGCTCTACTCTGTATTGAGCAGTCTTTTATATATAGTATTTGTTGGTTAATGGAATTTATTCCGTATACACCAACGCTATATTTGGTTATATATACAAACACACACACACACACACACACACACACACACACACACACACAGACACACACACATATATATATATGTATATATATATATATATATATATATATATATATATATATATATATACATAGCATAATGAGAAACCACGTATACTTTCTTAATATGTATATAATATAGAAAAAACAACTGAAAAGTTGCAAATTAAAAAAAATTGAATTTTTTTTGTGAAAGTATTTGTTTATATTTATATTTTTTTATATTTTTTATATTTTTTTAATATTTTTTATAAATAAAAAATATAAATACTTTCACAAAAACATTCAATTTTTTTAATTTGCAAACTTTTCAGTTGTTTTTTCTATATTATATATATATACATATATATATATTATAATATTTTTAGTTTTTAAAAATATGATTCCTTCGCTACATAAGAGTTCTCATGTTTCAAAAGCGAGAGCCGGGACCCCTAACATAATTTTTGAAGTTATGTAGAGTTAAGGTGCCTGGACCCGCTTACTTGTCAAGCGAGAATTTGGGAATAAGCTATCTTTTGGTTAGCACGTGTTTATAAATGGGGTCTCATTAACAATAACAATAACAATATTGATACATATTTTTTAATCCTAACTAAGCTTTCGGCTTACATAAGCCATTATCGAAGGTGACAATTACATTGCAATATATCAAGCAATACACGGACGCGAAAGTGATGATAGTCTGTTTCTGTTTACATGGGTGATTTCCAAACAACGATAAATACGTGCATATAAGACGCTGGAAACGAAAATCGCACCGCAGCTCATGACGTCACACATTGCCACGCGAGAGTGAATTCGAGAAGTATTAAGTATGGGAGGTCGTTGGTATAAACCAATGGCTTCTGTTACCAATTATAGGCATTTAAGAATATTCTTAAATGCCTATAATAAGAAATCTAAAAGCGTCGAGTCCTACAATCATGTTTGCCAATTGACTTCACTGTTTTAGAGATGGTACGACCTGGGAACTTTTCATTAAAATTCTGTCTGAACGTCCATTTTCGTAATATATATATATATATATATATATATATATATATATATATATATATATATATGCGTGTGTGTGTATATATATATATATATATTTAAAGACATTTATATATATTATGTTTAACGTTCTTTTTATAGATACAAGTATTTAAGCAAATGCTCTGTTTTATAATAAACAGTATTAAATAACATTTACCGGCCTGAATGTCCGAGAAATTTTCATAGAAAATTTTCGCTCTCCGACAGGAATCGAACCTGTATCCTATACGGAATCATCATTTCGCGTGATGTGCCTTAACCTTTCGGCCACAGTGCAGCGTCTGGTTAGCAAGGTCGATTTTACTATCTTTAAACTTAAATCTTCCATGAATCTCTTCTTTTCATATCTGCTCTAGCGTATCATTCAGGCCGGTAAAGGTTATTTAATACTGTTTATTATAAAACAGAGCATTTGCTTAAATACTTGTATCTATAAAAAGAACGTTAAACATAATATATATAAATGTCTTTAAATAAATTGTCGGACTATGTCCAATTCTAAAATATATATATATATATATATATATATATATATATATACATATATATATAAGGGTGTTTCATTAAGACGGATCAAAGTCAGCAGTAAATAAATCAGTGTAATTGGCGAAAATTTATTTATTTCTCTATTTCTCGACCATGTTATTTAAGTCATAGTAATTATGTATGAAAAATAATATCGCCCTAATATCCGCCAAGGTTTCGGCGGCACACCTCCACTCGATGGTTAACATTTTTGATGACGTCTCTGCAGAGTTGCTCCTTGATCTCACCAGTATGCCTTATCATCTCATACTTCAGCTGTTGAACTCTTGCTTGCTTGTTGGCATTGACCTTACTTTTGAGATGACCCCCAAAGGAAGAAATCTAAAGGGGTCAAGTCGCACGATTGTGGTTGCCAATTGTTTCGAGAGATGATGCGACCTGGCAACTTCTCATTTAAATTCTGTTTGAACTTCCATTTTCGTAATAGGCTTCGATAACTTTAACACGTTGTTTGATTGTTAATCTTTCCATGGTTGAAATTGCCAAAGACTTAAGTTGTTAAATCTGAGGAAAAAAAGAAAAAAGTGGAAAAATTGAACGATCCTGATTCTCGGATGCGAGCGGGTGGTGTCACTTCATAGGCTGACGTCCCTCAGTTTCTCAGAATCAAACTGAGCATTGACTTTTTTAGTACGGACGAGACCAGATCTCTGTCCTGGCCAGCCATCTGTCACGTGGAGCAGCTTACAAGCACAAAATGCAGTTTTCCTTTGGAAAGTGTCTTCATCAGATAGAGAAACAATTTCCGGTTGAGAGTCCACATATTAGGAGAAAACCTATTACTCACCGTTTCCTGGATGAAGGATATAGCCCCGTTAGTGTGACAGAGAACGTAAGCTCGCCCCGCTCAAATCTTCGTTAAACATAGAAGAATCCTCCCACAACTAGAATTCCCGTTTGGAATTATTACATGTAACCCTCTTTTATCACTTTCACATTTTCTCACTACTTGTTGTTGCATGCATTTGTTATAGTTTTTTTTCTTTTCTGTGTGAGACGCGTAAAACATGTGTATATAATTTTGTGTATGCTTTAGCAGTATAAAACCCTTTTTGAAAAGAAAGCATGTTTGTTATTCTTTTACTTTCAGATACTCCTTTCCGCCCTTGAAATAAAGCGTTATTATATCAGGGATATAATAATGCCAGTAATAGAGGAAATCAAATTATGAGAATATTCCTTTCTTTTATAGCTCACCTATTATTTGATCCGACGTGATCTATTTGTTGGGGCGCACCCACCTTCACAACCACAATAGACTGATCCTATTATTATAAATAGAACAGTAGTTCTAGAGACTGTGAGTAGTGTAGCAGTGTAGTGCAGTGCAGAGTGAGACTTCTGTAGTGATCAGCTACACTTCCGTTTCTCGACCGGAAGATACCGTTGGACTTTATTACTATTACTTATTGTTACTACTAACCTACGTTCGTTCTACTTCTAATCTCTCTGATGTAAATACCTCTCTGAATATACCAGTATTTTCCCCTACGACTGTGTTTGTTCGTTATTACCATATACTCACGTGGAAACACTCAACATCTCAACACTATTATAAGTAGCCCATTAACTTTTCACCCCGATATGATATGACGTAATATTAACTGCCATTAACTGGTGACGACGATGCGATATTAGCACTCCCATTAATATGCACGTTTCCCCGCAGAATGATTGTTTGTATAAATCTTCCAGCGTTATCCCCACTTTTTTGTCAAGGAAATAACAAGAAAGAGAAAATAACATTGGACGTTTCCAAAAACAGTAACAGTTCAAAATCGATTTCATTCTCAAAAGAACCGAAAGCTTTCTAGAAACTTTCCGGGGTTTTTTTTTGTCTCGAAGAGAATTCTATCTTTAGTGAGAATCAGTTTTGTCACGTTTCAGCTTCTTCCAAATAAATGAGATGAATTTTAACTTTTTCAATATTATTTAAATTAGTATCCATGTATGTGGGTGTGCGTTGTGGTGTAATGGATATCGAGAGCCGAGTTCGAATCCTAGTCGAGTTCGTTATATTCAATTACGCACAAATACCCTTGGGAAAGGTAGGAATCCATCCATTCTCCTCCCAGCTATGAGTTGAATAGCAGGACGGACTCTGTTCTTTAGTCTGTGTTGGCAACCACAGAAAGAAAATGGCAACCTACCCCGGGAAAAATATTCGTCAGTCATGTATCGAAAAATACATGATCGGTAATCGTGTATCACATATGGCACTTAACTGACTGACTGAGCCATATATATATATATATATATATATATATATATATATATATATATATATATATTGAAAGGGACAAAGTCCGAAAATTATTTTAAGACATTTTTATGTTTATACATTTTTTTTATAGATACAAATATTTAAGTAAATACTCTGTTTTATATTCTCGGACATTCAGGCTGGTAAATGTTATTAATACTGTTTATTATAAAACAGAGCATTTACTTAAATATTTGTATCTATAAAAAGAATGTATAAACATAAAAATGTCTTAAAATAATTGTCGGACTTTGTCCATTTTATAAAGTGTGACGTCATTTGTTTACATTTGATACGTCATGATCAGATATGAATGTACGCGAGAGATCCTTGGAAGATTGAAGTTTAAAAACATTAAAATCGACCTTGCTAACCGAACGATTCTCCGTGGCTGATCGGTTAAGGCTATATGACGGTTCTGTATAGGATACAGGTTCGATTTCTGTCGGAGAACGAATACTTTCCCCTGAAAATTTCTCGGATATTCAGGCCGGTAAACGTTATTAATACTCTTTATTATAAAACAGAGCATTTAATTAAATATTTGTATCTATAAAAGAAATGTATAAACATAAAAATGTCTTTATATATATATATTTAATCAAATATTTATAAAAAATGGAAAGAAACAGAAGATGACTGAAAGAAATAAAAAGAACGAAAATTCTGACAAAGAAAGGATCTTTCTGTAAATATATGACTTCCGTTGGAATAATTTTGTGTTAAATATTAAATATAACTTAAATTACTGCGTACAAGTTGAGTTTTCAAGCCTAAAAAGATATTTCCAAAACTAGGGGTCGACTTATATGGCGGATATAAAATGCAAACCTTTACCACCGAGTTGTAAATAAGTTGGGCAGCAGTCTTAACAATGTCTGTACACCATTTTCTGTATCTCCAAAAGGCTGCCATAAATATATCTCACTAAAACCTGTGTTTGGTGAACACATTTATATATTATATATTAATAGAAAATAATAAAATAGTCAAACAAATTCAGTATTCAATTAACACTCAAGCTGATCCACTAAGTGTAAACCTGACCGATGCGCCGTTTACCTCAGGCGGCCATTCAAACAACTACAGCGTGGTCCGAAAGTCTTGTCACACTTACATTTTCTATTCCAGTGCTCTGTGGGGGTATTACCAGACAGATAGATTCACATGAATGATGCCAGGCTATCCATCAGTTGAAGGGCGCCATTCGGAGAGCCTTTGCAACAATCAATAAAGCACGGCTTCGTAAAATTATCACACGACTTGTCACTGCATCATTTTGTGCTACGAAAATGATGGTGTTTATCCAAACCTTCTCGATGTGTGACAGCGTTAATGAAAGTGAATAAGGAGAATGCAGTACATGGGCTTTGTATTACTGTATTAGTTGTGTTCTCATTCCATTTTGGTAAGGGTTAACAAGAAATTCTGACTACACTGTACATTCTATGCGTAGCAGTTCTATCAAAAAACTACTTGGTGTGATGTGTAATGTACGGTGTTACTATTTTCTAGGAATTGATGTCGACTGTGTTCATCAGTAGACCTGACGAATTTTAAATGTTCGCTAAGCTATACCGATACAATATACAGTACCTACCAGAAGTGTATTGTAGGTTGTTTGCTATAAAACGCATATAGAAAGATATTACGTAAGTTGTATGACCTTATGTAATTTTGACACAGACTATCGTATACTGCAGACTAACTTCCTTTACCTTTAATTTTTGGGGCCACTGTTATTCCACCGTATGTTTGGAAGCAACTCAGCATGTTTAGCTTAAAATCATGAGGTCTACTTGTACACCAGGTCTCGACTTTTACGTCGCAATTTACGGCATATCACTTGCGGATCCTTGTCTAAGTTAAGAAGTTATATAAAATGATTTTGCCGGTCAAGAAAGTTAAAACCAGGAGAACTGTCTGTTTCTTCTACGTCACATTGGTCATATCATGAGTTCCGTTACCAAATACTGGTGTCGAGACCACACATATATTAGAGCCGTAGTAGCATTGAAGCGTCTAGAGCAGTGGTTTTCAACCAGGGTTCCACGGAACCCTAGCGTTCCTCCAGTAACGCCCAGGGGTTCCGCAAGAAGTTACACAAGTACTATGATTGACAGTGATTTTTAATTCTCCTGTGCAAATATGTGTGTTTAGGTATCTCCACTAAATCAATAACAAAACAGCATAGTATGAATATTAAAGATTTGTGCAAGAAACATCAGGCTCAAGTTTCTCATTGAATTTTTAATGAAAATAAATGCAATCCAATTAAACTGAAGTTTTTTAATACATGTGTAATAAGCGTAGAAGCAAGATTAAAATTGCATATGGACGTATACAATATTTTTACAGTTTGTCTTTTTTTGTAAATAAATCTGAAGATGAGTATTTTTATTTTATTTTAATAATTGAAAGCTTTTTTTTTGCATAAGACAATTAATTTATTGCAGGGGTTCCTCGAGCCACTGGAATGTTTCCTTGTGGTTCCGCTCCAGCAAAAAGGTTGAAAGCCACTGGTCTAGAGTAAAATACTCTGTCACAACTCCCCACCCTCTTTTGGTTGATTTTGAATTCAAAGTTTTCCTTCTGCGAAACTGGTTGTCACTGAAGACAGAATAGAGCAATCGAATTCGTAAATATATTAACGATGATACGGTAAAGACGACTGGCGACAGGATATAACACAGGGAAATAAGAATTCATGCCTTTTCCCGTGATCTGTAAACTGTCTATGGATTTAATTTCCGCGTTTACATCTGCGTTTCTTCAGCCCAGATTTCCAATCGTAATTGAAAGCTAAATCGATGGCGGCCGCATCGCGTGTGTGTGGGGGGGATCAACAACCCTGCTTGCATTTCCTTCTCTCCTGATTCTTTTTTCCGGTCGACACCACGTGGGTATCGACGACAGAGAGCCTTGATTCATTTTCTGCCAGTTGATTGAATAAAAGATTAAGAAAAACCATGAACGCGTACAATACGCAGGTGTGAAAGACGGTTCTCTGGAATCGGTAAAGAAAACGAAATAGAAATATATAAAATGCCGAACTTAATGCTTTTTGCCCATCGCAGTCAGAAAAATGTTTCCCATAAGGAATAAGTTTGGAAATCTGTTAATTCGGTAACTGAACACTGCGGATAAAATATTCAGAATAGATCTGCAGTCAAACGATGAGGGATAGATGGATGATAAAGTCCTACAAATCAAACATGTTGGAATGTCCATATATCCACTCCTGATGATGGCTCATGTGAGCCGAAAACTTAGATCGAGGACAGCATAATAAAAAATATCCAAATGTTGGACAGTTTCTGTCTTTATTTTCTTCCGAAATTAAAGCCACTATACGAAGCTTAGAACGGCTCATGATCAAACATAATAGACATTCGTTGTCTGTTATATTTAACAATATATGTTTGAATAATGACCTGCTGCCCCAATACTCTTTCTCTCATATATATATATATATATATATATATATATATATATATATATATATATATATATATATACATATATATATAAAAGTGAATATAGAAGTCAACACTTAGAGGCGACAGTCTGTTTCATGCTAGATGCAATCGTCATAGGCCTGACGATTGCATCTAGCATGAAATAGACTGTCGCCTAGAAGTGTTGACTTCTATGTTCACTTTTATATTTACCCACGCTCTATCTCTGATATTGAGCACTTTATCCCATAAATATAGCACATTTTAAGACTATTTCTTCATATATATAGGGTGACCCCAAAATACGGGAACTTTTTAACAATCCAATAAAACCAAGAGTGATGGAAGAAAAATATTTAATTCCTAGTAATTGAAACCTTAAAATATGCCATTTAAGAATCAATGAGGGAATTTTCATTTTTTTTAAATTACGTCCTGTAGATGGCGTCCTCCTGTACGAATTCATTCTTGAAATCTGCTGTTGAGATTCCTCATTGACTGCTGCAACATCTCAGCTGGGATACTGTGAATTTCATTCTCGTTAAGAAAATGGCGAAATGTTTACTTGCTCACAGTCACTGACTCGCAGTGTTGCCACTTGCTCATGTCTGGCAATACGCACTTAAAAAATTCCCGTTTTTTTGGGTCACCCTATATATATATATATATATATATATATATATATATATATATATATACACAGGGTGTCCATTAAGTTCGTGTGCACTTTAAAAAAAATTATAACTTTATTTGTATTTGCAATAGAAATAATTTGTAAAAAAGATTAGAAAGAAGTAAAACTATATTTTTTAGGGTTTTATTGAAATTTTACTTAAGTTTCCACATGTCCCCCATCATTAGCAATACAAAGGGTAATACGATTTTGCAGTTCACGGAAAACATTTGCCAACTGATTTACAGTAATGCCTGAAATCACATTAGTTATTTTAGCTATACTTAAAACTAGGTACATTAAACTTTATAACAGTTTTTACAGATTATTTCTATCGCAAATACAAATAAAGTCATAAATTTTTTCAAGTGCACACGAACTTTATGGACACCCTATATATATATATATATATATATATATATATATATATATATATATATATATATCCAAATGAGAGAAAGAACAGATGGAGTAAAGTTCCACTGTTCATAGGATTTACCTTTAAAAGAAAGTGCTCAATACAAAGTAGAGCAGAAATAGAAAAATACGCTCAGCGGGTGGAGGTGGGGGAGTTATTTTTTCCTGTCATGATAAACTAGAACATAGACAGGCCAACGATGGTAATAATTTTTTGAGTTCATTTGAAGTAAGATATGTATATGTTGTGGTAATTTACCCACACACGCATGAACTCTCCCAGCTATAAATAGGAGCAGGTACTGCCTTTTGGAGGGTGAAGTTTCCAAAAATCATCTCTGACAGTCGAACCGAACATTCTTGCTGTAACACTCTCGTTTGTATTACTGTTTCTGTTAATATATTTGTTTAAATCAATTCCTTTCTTTGTGTCTTTATTTCTGGCCCTAACAAGGCCCCAATGTTATATTTCATTTAATCTCCCACCGATACATTTCCAATACACCTGGTTTCTTCTCATCATCATCATCACCTTCTTGCACACTCCTCGTTGTGCGCTTATCTATTTATTTATTTTTTAAAAGAAATATAGCGTTCATAAATGTTTTATTTTCTATAAACAAAGCGTTAGGAAATCAATTGACCGAAATCCTCTGAAGATACCGAAAGGTTGAACTAAAGGGGATTTCTACATGTTAATTTTTCATTATATATATATATATATATATATATATATATATATATATATATATATATATATATATCAACAAAACTACAACGTAAACACACCTATCACCGCCTCTCGTAATCATTGCCACACGCACATGGATATGCACAAATGCAGAGTATCATCTACCATGTATCCAACTGTGAAAGCAGAACAATATATATCATATTTTTATTATTCAAAGTTCACACGAAAATTAAATTTGGGTATTAAATGTCCCAAGAATGCGTTGATATGCCTTTAAACAATCAAATCAACCAGCCAAACAGTCGTTTGTGATGTTTAAATGCTTTAAAAAGATCTTTTAAGTAGTTTTTTTTTTCGACCTTAACCTCGTGCAATATTTACCTGAGGAAGGTATAATAAACAGTGACATGTTAATCAAGACTAATTTTTAATATTGATTCGCTTTGGAATGATTGTCGGTGTGACATTTAATTCTAATTTCCATATCAGAGGATTAAAATTCTTATTCAACCCGTTAGATGAGCAGAATTCGTATGATGTCCTTTGTCTTACGGAGGGGCAAAAATTACATCACAATCTCTGGAGTTTTCCAACACGGGACACTGAGTTTAGCAAAATCGTTGATGAGTTTGTGGAGAATTTCAAAGCGAACGAAGAAATGAAAAAAATGGACAACTGGACAACATACAATACGCAGGATTTTGGGGTTATTTAATTTAGTTTTTATTGTACACTTAAAATAAAATATTAGATGTATGGAAAATGAAATTGTCGAACAGAAAAGAAGAAAACGAAGAAATATAGAGATCAACTTTAAACTTTTTTTTCTTACACACACACACACACACACACACATATATATATGGGCGAAAATCGAGCGATCGATTGATAGATATGAGCATGTCATAGATAGATATCAACATACTGATATATATATATATATATATATATATATATATATATATATATATATATATATATATATTAGACCCATGGAAAATGAAATTGTCGAACACAAAAGAAGAAGAAAACGAAGAAAGAACAACTTTAACCTTTTTTCTTGATTGCAATTCTATTAAGAACACAAATACACCCCCATATATACATATATATATGTGTGTGTGTGTGTGTTTGTGTGTGTGTGTGTGTGTGTGTGTGTATAAAGGTTTTATCGAAAAGGCCCAGAGGAACCAAAGAACCGTTAATTTGGATGAAGACAAAAAATTTACACGGTCTGTGATCTTCAGTAAAATGCGCTTATATGAAAAGTTGCGAGAAATATATATATATATATATATATATATATATATATATATATATATATATATATACATACATATATGAGTGCTTGCGTATGTGTGTGTATGTGTCTGTGTGCGTTTTGTATGTAAATATGTGTCAATATAAGTCAATAGACTGAGGTAAGTAAATTGGAAGGCTGCAATAGATGACTTTGAAGAGACTGAGATATATGAATAAACTCTCTCTCTCTCTCACACACACACACACATATATATGTGTATATAGATAGATAGATAGATAGATAGATAGATAGATATGAGCATGTCATAGATAGATAGATAGATAACATACTGATATATATATATATATATATATATATATATATATATATATATATATATACATATGAAGAGGCTGAGATAGATATGGACAAAGAGAGTTAGGTGAGCGAGATATCAACGGACATATACAGATATATATAGATATATATATATATATATATATATATATATATATATATATATATATATATATATATATATATATATATATATATATATATATATATATATATATATATATATATATATATATATATATATATATATATATATATACACGCATACATTATGAAATGGACAAAGTCCGACAATTATTTAAAGACATTTTTAATTTTATACATTCTTTTTATAGATACAACAGGTTCGATTCCTGTCGGAGGACGAATATTTTCTATGAAAATTTCTCGGAAATTCAGGCCGATAAATGTTGTTAATACTGTTTATTATAAAACAGAGCATTTACTTTAATATTTGTATCTAGAAATGAATGTATAAACATAAAAATATCTTAAAAATAATTCTCGGACTTTGTCCATTTCATAATAATATATAATATAATAATATACCGATAATTAATATGTAGATTTTACATTCCAAAGAAATAAGCAACTTTTATTAACCAAATTCTTTTGCTGTCCAAAGTCATTGCTTCCATCCACACGTAAGAATATGATTTTATTTTGCGGATCAAGACGCACATCTCTTTATAATTCTTGTGCGCGATAACCGAAAGTCTTTGAACACAGAAATTGACATTTGGAAGACATGGTTGTTAAGAAAGTAACAACACGATCACCAAATTAATCCTCTGATGTTGAAATGGCACCATTTTTACGAGGTGCGATTGGGTACGGTCTTTGAGAATGAGATTCTTTGTCCTTTATTTCCACAGGCGTACGTCAGACTTTGCGTGAGACAAGATGAAGAATTTTACTTTGAAATCGAATTCTGCTCCCCTTAATATTCTTGAAAATCGCAGATGATTTTTACTCGCGACGATTCAACGGGAATCTTGCTTTCGATAAAAAGATTGTGTGGGGGTAATGGTTGTGGCGGTGTGGGTCACACATTGCTCGAGAAATCAGTTTTCTCCGGCCAATCTATTTTTCTTTATTCTTTTATTATTGCTAATTTGAAGCTTCGGGGCAGACAGTGTCACGATGTAAATTTCGCGGTCGGCGGCTCTAACACTCACGTTTTTTTTTCTTTTCTTTTCTAAGACATTATTTAAAGAATCCAAATTGATTGTTTAGTATAAGTTTGTACACTTTCTGTTTATACAAGTTCTAGCAATTTGTCATAAATATTCTTCTTTGACCTGCAACAAACATGGAAGAATTTTTATCTCCAATGAGTTACGTTTAGGCTAAGAGGTCGAAGGTTATCAAGGGTCTGTCGTTCATTTCGGATTTGTTTGAAAACATTTTTATAAAAATGCATAGGAAAAACCGTCAGGGTTAACAATGTTTTCAGTTGGAAGTTTACTAATCAAATATTGAATGTCAACATCAAAAATTCCATGGAAAAAAACACACAAAAAAAAATTTGACGGATGTACTAAACGGAAAAAGAAGACCAGTTGAAGAAAAAATAAGAAATTAATTAAAGTAGCACTACACTATTTATATTCGGAATATTATCCTCATCTTTATAGTTACTATCACAACTTTTCGGTCGATGTGCTCTCCGGACTTCCTTAGGTGTATTTTGATCTGCGTAACCTACAGCAAATTCCGAACTGAAATCTTCATTTAATCTACGAGACGACGGTTGACAGTTCTCGTCCAAATGTTTATATCTAGGATATCGTCTAGTTCAGTTATTTTTCTTTTATGTTCCGCTTAACCTCAGATCATGGCCCTTCACAGCATCCTATTCGTTGAAAGTTAAGTTTTGTCTTTTTGTTATTTCTCCCAAACTTTGTTCTACCATTCATTTACTCAAGCTCGTCAAGTATGTTACGCGCTGCTATCTTCTGCCCCTCATTCCCGCAATCTGTCCTGTGAGTATCAGATTTTCCAAGCCCTCCTTCCTCATTAGGTGCCCCAGAGATTTCAGCTGCCTCTTTCGGATGTTAAGTATAAGTTTCCTTTTTGCTACCATTTCCTCCAAAATCTCATCGTTTTTCGGTCCATATTATCCTCAGCATCCTTCGGTACATCTTTGAGGAGACTATGCAACATTCGCTGCCATACAAAAAGACAGATATCTCGTAAAAGATCAATAATGTTTTATTTGTTTCTAATTAAATTTTTCTGTCTTTTAATATTCTGTTTAGCTTTCGGAATTAATCTTTAGCCATTCCAATAAGCCTAATTCCGTCTTCTGTTAGAATAATTCGCAGATATTTAAATTTCTCTACTTGTTTGATTTTAGTATCCCCCGATTTGCAATTTGTAATTTGCACTTTGGGTGCGTCCTTTTCATGGTGGCGATGCACGCCGTCTTCTTTTCAGTTTAGACCTTTATTCTCGCTTTCCTTCGTTACCTCCTGTAGGAGATTTTGTAGTTTCCTTATCTGCATATCTTATGTTGTTAAGATTATGGCCGCCAATAATGAATTCTGGTGGGACTTGTAATTCTCCTAGGATTGCCTCGCTGTATAGGTTAAATACATCCGGTGAGAAGACACACCCTTGCCTTACACTCCTTTCTATGATTGTATATCTGTTGAACTCATTTTTTGTTCCTATGCAGGTAGTTTACTGCCAGTAGAGATTCTTCACTATTCTAATAACCTTCCCGAATATATCAGGGTTAATGAGCAGCTCTAACATATCCTTGTCGTGTACTCACAGCACCCGATCCAGGGATTGAACTCGCAATTCACAGATCAACGCTTTAATCCACTAGGATCTTTTCTAGAAGGACAAAAAAATATGGACAATAGTTCTGATATAAATTGCGTAAAGAATGGTAACTTCTCATCCCAGAAATTCAGGCATAAATTAACAAGAATATATAACAGAAAGAGATGGAGACAATAGGAATAAGTCCACAAGAAGATAAAAGATAATTGTGATATTTTCCCACGGCAGATTGATAAAGCACTTAATATAATTCATAGAGAAATAAAATAATTAATATTGTCTCATGTACAAAACGATAAAGTTGATAAACAAAATAGTTACAAGTATTATGTTATTCAAAAAATAATGTCCGATTTTAGGATTAATCAGCTAAGTTTAGAACCCTGGGTAACATCTATAAATTTCTGCCATCGATTTACAATGTGAATTGTGTCATTACGATTAAACTTTAAACGTTTGGGCGCAAAAAGTGATTTCTGGGTCTTATTTGCAACTGAATGTCGTTTGGATTAATAGAGGCCCCAGGGTGCTTGAAAAAAGTGATAGAGGGCGAGAGAACATATTTGGATGTGGCAAAGTCTTGTCTTCAATGTCGGCGCTATCATCCTGGCAGCATCACACTGGCATCATCACACTGACAGCATCACCCTGGCAGCATCACACTGACAGCATCACCCTGGCAGCATCACACTGACAGCATCACCCTGGCAGCATCAACCTGGCAACATCACCAAGAAACATCACACTGGCATCATCACACAGGCAGCATCACCCTGTCACCATCACTCTGGCATCATCACCCTGGTAGCATCACCCTGGCATCATCACACTGGCATCATCACACAGGCATCATCACCGTGGCAGTATCAATCTGGCAGCATCAGCCTAACAGCATCAACCAGGGAGCATCACCCAGGCATCATCACACTAGCAGCATCAGACTGGCATCATCAATCTGGCACCATCACCCTGGTAGCATCACCCTGCAGTATCAACCTAACAGTATCACCGTGGCAGCATCAACCTGGCAGTATGAACCTGGTATCATCACACTGGCAATATCACCCTGGCTGTATCACCCTGGTAGGATCACACTGGCAGTATCAACCTGACAGTATCACTCTGGAAGCATCACCCTGGAAGTATCTCCCTGGCAGCATCACCCTGGCAGAATAACCCGGCACTATCACATTGACAGTATCACCATGGCAGCATCACCCTGGTAACATCACCCTGGCAGTATCACCCTGGCAGTATCCCAAAGGTATCATCACCAGGGCATCATCAGCCTGGCAGTATCACCATGGCAGAATCACCCTGGCAGCATCACCCAGACAGTATCAACCTGGCATTATCACTGTAGGTGTATCAAACTGGCATCATCATCCATGCCGTATCACCCTGGCAGTATCCCAAAAGTATCATCACCAGGGCATCATCACGCTGGCAGCAGCAGTCTGGCAGTATCACCCTGGCAGCATCACCCTGGCAGCAACACCCAGGCAGTATCACACTGGAATCATCACACTGGGTGTATCACCCTGGCATCATCACCCTGGCATCATCGCCCTGGCCGTATCACCCTGGCAGTATCACCCTGGGAACATATACCCTGGCAGTATCACCCTGGTATCATCACCCTGTCAGCATCACCATGGCAGCATCACCCTGGCATCATCACCCTGGCAGTATCACACAGGCATCATCACCCTGGCAGCATCAGTCTAGCTACATCATCCTGATAATATGGCCCTCGTATCATCACCCTGGCAATATGACCCCGGCAGCATCACACTGGTATCATCACCCTCGCAGAATCGCCCTAGCAACATTACCATGGCACTATCAACTTGGTAGTAACACCATGGCAGAATCACCCTGGTAACATCACCCTGGCAGTATGACATTGGCAGCATCACACCGGAAGCATTTCAATGGTATCATCACACGGGCAGTTTCACCCGGGCAGTATCACCTTGGCAGCATCACACTGGCAGCATCATTCTGGAGGCATTACTCTGGCAGAATCACCCGGGCAGTATCACCCTGGCAGGATCCCAATGGTATCATCAACAAGGAATCATCAACCTGGCAGTATCACCCTGGCAGCATCACACTGGCATCATGACACTGGCATTATCACCCTGACAGCATCACACTGGCAGCAACACCTAGGCAGTATCACATTGGCATCATGACATTGGCAGTGTCACCCTGGCAGTATCACGCTGGCAGCATCACCCTGGCAGCATCACCTTGGCAGTATCAGACTGGCAGCATCATCCTGGCAGCATTACCCTGACTGAATCACCCGGGCAGTATCACCCTGGCAGCATCACACTGGCAGTATCCCAATGGTATCATCAGCAAGGAATCATCAACCTGGCAGTATCACCCTGGCAGTATCCCAAAGGTATCATCACCAGGGCATCATCAGCCTGGCAGTATCACCATGGCAGAATCACCCTGGCAGCATCACACTGGCAGCATCACCCTGGCAGCATCATCCTGGCAGCATCACCCTGGCAGCATCACCCAGACAGTATCAACCTGGCATCATCACTGTAGGTGTATCAACGTGGCATCATCATCCATGCCGTATCACCCTGGCAGTATCCAAAAGGTATAATCACCAGGGCATCATCGCGCTGGCAGCAGCAGTCTGGCAGTATCACCCTGGCAGCATCACCCTGGCAGCATCACCCAGGCAGTATCACACTGGAATCATCACACTGGGTGTATCACCCTGGCATCATCACCCTGGCAATATCGCCCTGGCCGTATCACCCTGTCAGTATCACCCTGGGAACATATACCCTGGCAGTATCACCCTGGCATCATCACCCTGTCAGCATCACCATGGCAGCATCACCCTGGCATCATCACCCTGGCAGTATCACACAGGCATTATCACCCTGGCAGCATCAGTCTGGCTGCATCATCCTGATAATATGGCCCTCGTATCAACACCCTGGCAATATGACCCCGGCAGCATCACACTGGTATCATCACCCTGGCAGAATCGCCCTAGCAATATTACCATGGCATTATAAACTTGGTAGTAACACCATGGCAGAATCACCCTGGTAACATCACCCTGGCAGTATGACCTTGGCAGCATCACACCGGAAGTATTTCAATCGTATCATCACACGGGCAGTTTCACCCGGGCAGTATCACCTTGGCAGCATCACACTGGCAGCATCATTCTGGAAGCATTACCCTGGAATAATCACCCGGGCAGCATCACACTGGCAGCAACACCCAGGCAGTATCACATTGGCATCATTACATTGGCAGTATCACCCTGGCAGTATCACCCTGGCAGCATCACCCTGGCAGTATCACCCTGGCAGCAACACCCAGGCAGCAACACCCTGGCAGCATCACATTGGCATCATGACACTGGCAGTATCACGCTGGCAGTATCAACCTGGCAGCATCACCCTGGCAGCATCACACTGGCAGCATAATCCTGGCAGCATTAACTGGCAGTATCCCAATGGTATCATCAGCAAGGAATCATCAACCTGGCAGTATCACCCTGGCAGCATCACACTGGCAGCAACACCCAGGTAGTATCCCATTGGCATCATGACACTGGCAGTATCACCCTGTCAGAAACACCCTGGCAGTATCACATTGGCCTCATGACACTGGCAGTATCACCCTGGCAGCATCACCCTGGCAGTGTAAGACTGGCAGCATCATCCTGGCAGCATTACCCAGACAGAATCACCCGGGCAATATCACCCTGGCAGTATCAGACTGGCAGCATCATACTGGCAGCATTACCCTGGCAGAATAACCCGGGCAGAATCACCCTGGCAGTATCAGACTGGCAGCATCATCCTGGGAGCATTACCATGGCCGAATCACACGGGCAGAAGCAAACTGGCAGTATCCCAATGGTATCATCAGCAAGGAATCATCAACCTGGCAGTATGATCCAGGCAGCATCACACAGGCAGCAACACCCAGGCAGTATCACATTGGCATCATGACACTGGCAGTATCACCCTGGCAGTATCAGCCTGGCAGCATCACCCGGGCAGTATCACCCTGGCAACATCACACTGGCAGCAACACCCAGGCAGTATCACATTGGCATCATGACACTGGCAGTATCCCATTGGCAGTATCAGCCTGGCAGTATCACCCTGGCAGTATCACCCTGGCAACATCACACTGGCAGCATCACCCAGGCAGTATCACATTGGCATCATGACACTGGCAGTATCCCCTTGGCAGTATCACACTGGCAGCATCACACTGGCAGCATCACACTGGCAGCATCATCCTGGCAGCATTACCCTGGAAGAATCACCCGGGCAGTATCACCCTGGCAGCATTACACTGGCAGTATCCCAATGGTATCATCAGCAAGGAATCATCAACCTGGCAGTATCACCCTGGCAGCATCAGACTGGCAGCAACACCCAGGCAGTATCACATTGGCATAATGACACTGGAAGTATCACTCTGGCAGTATCAGCCTGGCAGCATCACCCTGGCAGTATCAGACATGACACTGGCAGTATCACCCTCGCAGTATCACCCTGGCAGCATCACCCTCGCAGTTTCAGACTGGCAGCATCTAACTGGCAGCATTAACCTGGCAGAATCACCCGGGCAGTAACACCCTGGCAGTATCACACTGGCAGTATCCCAATGTTATCATCAGCAAGGAATCATCAACCTGACAATATCACCCTGGCAGGATCACACTGGCAACAATACCCAGGCAGTATCACATTGGCAACATGACACTGACAGAATCAACCTGGCAGTATCACAATGGAAGTATTTCAATGGTATCATCACACGGGAAGTATCACACGGGCATTATCACCATGGCAGTAACACACTGGCATCATTATCCTGGCAGCATTACCCTGGCAGAATCACCCGGGCAGTATCACCCTGGCAGTATCCAAAAGGTATCATCAGCAAGGAATCATCAACCTGACAGTATCACCCTGGCAGCATCACACTGGCAGCAACACCCAGGCAGTATCACATTGGCACCATGACACTGGCAGTATCACCCTGGCAGTATCACCCTGGCAGCATCACCCTGGCAGTATAAGACTGGGAGCATCACCCTGGCAGCAACACACTGGCATCATCATCCTGGAAGCATTACCCTGGCAGAATCACCCGGGCAGTATCACCCTGGCTGTATCAGACTGGCAGCATCATCCTGGTAGCATTACCCTGGCAGTATCACCCGGGCAGTATCACACTGGCCGTATCCCAATGGTATAATCAGCAAGGAAACATCAACCTAACAGTATCACCGAGGCAGCATCACACTGGCAGCAACACCCAGGATGTATCGCATTGACATCATGACACTTGCAGTATCACACTGGCAATATCACCCAGGCAGCATCACACGGGCAGTATCAGACTGGCAGTATCATTCAGGCAGCATTACCCTGGCAGAATCACCCGGGCAGTATCACCCTGGCAGCATCACACTGGCAGTATGCCATTGGTATCATCAGCAAGGAATCATCAACCTGGCAGTATCACCCTGGCAGCATCACCCTGGCAGCATCACACTGGCAGCAACACCCAGGCAGTATCACATTGGCATCATGACACTGGCAGTATCACCCTGGCAGTATCACACTGGCAGCATCACCCTGGCAGTATCACACTGGCAGCATCATCCTGACAGCATTACCCTTGCAGAATCACCCGGGCACTATCACCCTGGCAGCATCACACTGGCAGTATCCCAATGGTATCATCAGCAAGGAATCATCAACCTGGCAGTATCACCCTGGCAGCATCACACTGGCAGCAACACCCAGGCAGTATCACATTGGCATCATGACACTGGCAGTATCACCCTGGCAGTATCACACTGGCAGTATCACACTGGCAGCATCACACTGGCAGCATCATCATGGCAGCATTACCCTGGCAGAATTACCCGGGCAGTATCACGCTGGCAGCATCACACTGGCAGTATCCCAATGTTATCATCAGCAAGGAATCATCAACCTGGCAGTATCACCCTGGCACATCACACTGGCAGCATCACACTGGCAGCATCATCCTGGCAGCATTACCATGGCAGAATCACCCGGGCAGTATCACCCTGGCAGCATCACCCTAGCAGTATCCCAATGGTATCATCAGCAAGGAATCATCAAACTGGCAGTATCACCCTGCCAGCTTCACACATGCAGCAACACCCAGGCAGTATCACATTGTCATCATGACACTGACAGTATCACCCTGGCAGTATCATCCTGGCAACATCACACTGGCAGTATCAGACTGGCAGCATCAACCTGGCAGTATCACCCAGGCAGTATCACCGTGGCATTATCACACTGGCACTATTAACTAGCAGTATCACCCTGGCAATATCAACCTGGCAGTATCACCCTAATATCATCACCCTTGCAACATCACCCTGGCAGTATCACCCAGGCATCATCAGCCTGGCAGAATGGCCCTGGTAACATCACCCTGGCACTATCACCCTGGCAGCATCACACTGGCAGTATCACTCTGGCAGTATCACCCGGGCATCATCAACCTGACAGTATCACCCTGGCAGATTCATCCCGGAAGTATCAATCTGGCAGAATCACCCTGGCAACATCACCCTGGCATCATCACCCAGGCAGTATCACACAGGCATCATCACGCTGGCAGCAGCAGTCTGGCAGTATCACCCTGGCAGCATCACACTGGCAGCAACACTCAGGCAGTATCACACTGGCATCATGACCATGGCTGTATCCCCCTGGCAGTATCACCCTGGCAACATCACCCAGGAAGTATCAGACTGGCAGCATCATCCTGGCAGCATTACCTTGGCAGAATCACCGAGGCATTATCACCCTGGCATCTTCACCCTGGCAATATCACCTAGCAGTATCACCCTGGCTGTTTCAACCTGGCAGTGTCACCCTAGTATCATCACCGTGGCAGCATCACCCAGGCAGCATCACCCTAGCATCATCACACTGGCAGCATCACCCTGGCAGTGTCACCCTGGCAGCATCGCCCTGGTAACATCACCCTTGCAGTATCACCCTGGAAGTATTCCAATAATATCATCACCCGGGCATCATCAACCTGGCAGTATCACCCTAGCAGCATCAACCTGGCAGTATCACCCTGGCACAGCATCCTGGAAATATCCATTTGGCAGCATCACCCTGGCAGCATCACCCTGGCATTATCACCCAGGCAGTATCACACAGGCATCCTCACGCTGGCAGCAGCAGTCTGGCAGTATCACCCTGGCAGCATCACATTGGCAGCAACACCCAGGCAATATCACACTGGCATCATGACCCTGGCAGTATCACCCTGGCAGCATCACCCTGGCAGTATCAGACTGACAGCATCATACTGGCCGCATTACCCTGGCAGAATCACCCAGGCAGTATAACCCTGCCATCTTCACCCTGGCAGTATCACCTAGCATCATTCTGGCGGTATCATACAGGACTCCTCACCCTGGCATCATCACCCTGGCAGTATCACCTAGCAGTATCACCCTGGCAGTATCACCCTGGCAGTATCACCCTGGTAGCATCGCCCTGGTAACATCACCCTGGCAGTATCACCCGGGAATCATCACCCTGGCAGCATCGCTCTGGAAACATCACAGTGACAGTACCACCCTGGCAGCATCAATATTGCAGTATCACACTGGCAGTGTTACCCTGGCAGCATCACCCTGGCAGCATCACCCTGGCATCATCACCCTGGCAGTATCACCTAGCAGTATCACCCTGGCAGTATCACCCTGGCAGTATCACCCTGGTAGCATCTCCCTGGTAACATCACCCTGGCAGTATCACCTGGGAATCATCACCCTGGCAGCATCGCTCTGGAAACATCACAGTGACAGTACCACCCTGGCAGCATCAATATTGCAGTATCACACTGGCAGTGTTACCCTGGCAGCATCACCCTGGCAGCATCACCCTGGCATCATCACACTGGCAGCGTCACCCTGGCAGTATCACCCAGGCATCATCACACTGGCAGCATCGCCCTGGTAACATCACCCTGGCAGTATCAACCCTGGAAGTATTCCAATAGTATCATCACACGGGCATCATCAACCTGGCATTATCACCCTGGCAGCATCACTTTGGCTGTATCCCCCTGGCAGCAGCATCCTGGCAGTATCACCCTGGCATCATAGGACCGAGCACCGTCATGAAGCAGAACTGGACCTCGTTGATTAACCAGTGATGATAGTATTTGGCTTAACTATATCAGAATTAAATCTAGTTGCTTGCAGTGAATTTCGGCCGCTGTTCTAGTTAAATTCCAGAATGCTGGAATGGATAAAAGTTAGCAATGGGATACCTGACAGTCGCCATGATGTCTTTTTTTTCAATTTCTATTTAGTAAATTATTTGGGTCCTTCGTCATGATGAAGTCATTGAGACAATCGTTTATGATTGTCATAAAGGATTCATTTCTCATCACAAGTCATTATTCAGTTAATAAACGGATCTGTGCATTTTACAGATGAGCATCAACACATTGAATCTTTGATTGTCACTGAATACAGGTGGAACCTATTTACCAAGTCCCTTCCCTTGGCCAATTTTCTTGAGATGGTCTAATAGCGTTGAAATGCTAATACCAATTATCTTAGATATTTCTCTGCTACTTTAACGTGGATTTTATTCGACTACTGTTTTCAGATGTTGATTCTCAATTGCAGATGGACGTCTTCTACAACTTTGATCTTCAACACTCGTATAACCACTGCGGGATTTCCAGCCCCATTTTCTCCAATCACAGAGAAGGATTGATATCAAATTAACAAAGACGATACTTTAAGCATTAGGAAAAGGGTAATATATTTTTGTGCAGCTATCATAATAAGGAATTACAAGACAAGGGTAAAGTAAAAGGGTTATTCTAAAGACGAAAATTATTTCCCGAACAACCGAATACTATTTTAGATTGGATATACAGCGTGCATCATGTATTTAAGAACAAAATTCCGAAGGAGATTAGTATAAAATTAACAAAGAGGACATTTTAATCATTAGTAATATATTCGAAGACAATTAAAAGGATTAATTAAAGATCGAACAGTATTTTCGGAACAAGTGAATATTTCTCACTATATTCAAAGCAACCCTAACCCTAACCCTGCCGCTAGTAACCAAGCAAAATTTGGTAACCAAGAATCTAATGTTAGAAGCAATGCAAGAGAATATTTGAGGAAAACAGTCTTAGAAACTCGCCATTTTATATTTGTCATCAAAGGTTTGTCATTCAAACGTTTAAAATGATCAAAGACGAAATAAAGTTAAAAGGAATTACCGTCAGAAAACGGATCCAAAATTACTAAAGCGTAAGCTAAACTCTGACGTGTTTAGATTGACGCACCAAACGCACATTGAATTGAACCAAAGTTGTGTCTGGAATAATCTTTTTGAATTTCCGTCTTGCGAACGTAGCAGAGAGCAAAATATTGAGTTTGAAAATAATGGCGCCTCTATTAAATAATTAACCCGTAAAAGCCATGAATATTTCAAGTTTCCCATTTGAATTTTCTGATGAATCATAATTCTTAAGTTAATGATTAAATAAGCTGATTGCAAATTCCACAAATCGAAAATACACATGAGAATTCAACAGGTAAATAAAAAGACATAGATTAATGAAAGATTTAGTTCATAATTTTTAAAAATGGATGATTAATTACATTAAAACAAACAAATATTTGATTTAATTAATGTCTCACGGCACGTTTATAAAGGCCTGGGTTCAATCATATTCTTTCTTTCTTTTTTATCTCTCTCTCTTTCTTTCTCTCTCTCTCTCTCTCTCTCTATCTATCAATCAATCTATCTATCTATCTATCTATCTATCTCATACTGTTTATATCTATCTATCCATCTATCTATCTATCTATCTACCTACCTATCTCAAACTGTTCATATCTATCTTAGCCTATCCCTCTCTATCCATGTATCTTTCTATCTATCTGTCTATCTGTCTATCTGTCTGTCTATCTATCTATCTATCTATCTCTCTATCTATCTCTATCTCTCTCTCTCTATATATATATATATACACATATGCAGAAATATAGTCTTAAAGTGTACTATATTTATGGGATAAAGTGCTCAATATCAGAGAGAGAGCGTGTGTAAATATAAAAGTGGACATGGAAGTCAGCACTTAGAGGCGACAGTCTGTTTCATGCTAGTGCAATTGCACTAGCATGAAACAGACTGTCGCCTCTAAGTGCTGACTTCAATGTCCACTTTTATATATATATACATATATATATATATATATATATCAAACTGTTCATATCTATCTATCTTAGCCTATCCCTCTTTATCTATCTATCTATCTTTCTATCTATCTGTGTATCTGTCTGTCCATCTATCTATCTATCTCTCTCTCTCTCTCTCTCTCTCTCTATATATATATATATATATATATATATATATATATATATATATATATATATATATATATATATCAGACCGGTCATTATCTATCTATCTATCTATCTATCTATCTCAAACTGTTCATATCTATCTATCTATATATATATATATATATCTTAGCCTATCCCTATCTATCTATCTATCTGTCTATCTATCTATCTCAGACCGGTCATATCTATCTATCTATCTATCTATCTATCTATGACTGTGCATTTTGTAAGCAAATCGTTTGGATCAAACGCGTAACATTCCAATTTTTAATATTCCAGATCGACGTGCCACTGTCTTCCGAATGTGATCCCCTCAATATGAAAATGCAAATGATGATCCACCCTCTCCGCCAATCGGGCACGTGTTGCATTTCATTTAGAACAGAGACAATCAAAATTTCATTTCTCGAGTTATTGCAACTATTTGATTTTGACAAATGCCTTCTTGGCTCTAAAAATACAGCAGATATTTGAACAGAATTATCACATTGAAGGTCACGGGTCCAGGGTGAAACGATCGATAACCATTATATTATATGTTCTTATTTCTATTGATTTGTTTTTACGGCTTATCAACCCTTTTGCCGTTATTTAAAACCGAAAGATATTTTTGATTGTAAGAATATTTGGACGATAATAATAATTGTTTTGATAAAACTGTTACTTTTTAACCCATTTCAGGGAGGGTAAGAGCTGTATTCGTATTTTTTCCCAAGTTATGAAAACTCGACTGAAATTCGAACTCTGCTTTCCAATTTCTCAATCCGAGCCTTTATCTATTACACCACGCACACATCCAAGCCTTATTTCATAGTATTCACAAGCGGTCACTCGTCTAGGTACAACCTTTGCTTAACTTTAATGATCGAACGAGAACCGGCGTTTAGACGTGATATGGCCATAAACCCTGTTTGCTTTGTTAAACAACATTTTTTTGTATTTAAAAAATTTTTGATTTTTTTTTTTTTTTTTTTGTTAATCGTATCACCCCAAGCAAGGCCGGAGGCCACTATCACGCAAGGGGTTAAAGAAGGGTTGGAGGAAGAGCAGATAGGAGTGGCAAGGGAGGGGATGTGGTGAAAGAGAAAGACAGTGGGTCGATCAAGGGAAGGGGGCCACAGAAGATCCGGAGCGAGAGCAGATAGGAATGAAAAATGAAAGGATGTGGAGAAGATCAAGGCAACTGGAGATGTCGATTGACGCTACACTTAAACCGTTGGAGATTGTATTTGTCAGGGAAACAGTAATAGGGAAGGGAGTTCCATAGGCGAGATGTGCGAGACATGAAGCTTTAAAATATTAAATTTTGGAAATATCGCCCCATGATGACTTACAGGCGGCGCGAGATTTGAAAGAGTCAACCTCTTTCTCGGTGACTTCTCATTACGTAAAGACGAATTCTTTACGCGCCTGCAAAATGTGACTAATCAAATACAGACACTTAAAGTTGTTTTGAACGTTTCAAATCTCATTCATTTCCCATCTTTTCTTCTGCAAAATGTCCTGACAATATATTTGTTAATATTTCTTTGTTCAAATTCTATGTTTTATTATTTTTCAAGGGATTTATACGAGTCTTCCAAACAGTCTGTCAGGAGCTTATAACTTCTCATCAAAAGAATATATACCCGCTACAAATATTTAGATCTCAAATTATATAGAGTTTTGTGAAACGCCCCGTACATTAGACTGATTATGAGTTGGTTATAAAATTTACATCATATATATATATATATATATATATATATATATATATATATATATATATATATATATATATATATATAAATTCAAACACTTTCATGGTTTATCACTTCCTGACACAAATTAAAGCAAATCGAGAATGTCCTCACCTAAATCTTTCAATACCTCCAACAATAACAGAAAGTCGTCACACTGTAGATTGGCCACGATATTTAGAGACATACTTATCAAATCAGATTTCATAAGAGAATCTTCTTCAGTCTGCGGAGGGGGATATCGTTGAATTACCGCTTACAGATTATTATTTTTATGGGGATTTATACGATTTCACTAAAATTGTTAGCGGGTCGAATGAACCGAGAGCTTATAAATTCTCATCAAAATGATATTTACCTGCTACAACACAAATTAAAAACTTTGAAAATCACTAATTTTTTTCAGGTTATTTTAAAATTTGAATTTTTAAATGTCGTTAACAGAACCCCCCCCCCCGCTGGCGGATGTTCAAGCACCAGGTGAAGAATATATTTTCAATTCCGCGATCATCCTGATTCCAAAAAGGAATAATATGTTGATGTTGTTAAGCAAAGGTTGTATCTAGACGAGTGACCGCTTGGGAATACTATGAAATAAGGCTTGGATGTGTGCGTGGTGTAATAGATAAAGGCTCGGATTGAGAAATTGGAAAGCAGAGTTCGAATGTGGCTCTGGAGTTAGAGATGTCAGACAAAATTTGCTATTTTTTATTTAGAAATATACAGTGTAACCCGGATATAAGAGAGTTGTCAGGATCGAAGACTAAGTATCTTATATCCGGGTTTATCTTATATCCGGGTTTGGGCTATTTTGTTTTATTAACACAGGCTCTAATTTGGGACCAGAGAAAAACTCTCTTATATCCGGGTTTCTCTTATTCCGGGTCTCTTATATCCGGGTTACACTGTATTTTCATGTTCGCAGCAGATACCCAATGGTTATCGTTGGAGATTGATTGGCTGCCTCTCCCGTCAAATTTCTCAGCACCTTCCTCGGTATTGTTTGCAACCGCAGCAAAGTTTGTATAGTGAGAATTCTTTTTCAATTTCTTATTCGTCCGATCTCAGTTGTTCGTGATAGAGCGGCTGTCAACACGTCCATTGTTATTGGCAAAACTTTAATCTACATCTTTGCTAGTTGTATCTGCTTTCGGGCGATGTCCTGCTATATTTGAAATCTATCGCTTTCTTTCTTATTCAACATACACAATCTTGGCACAGTTTTGTCTACCATAAGATAGCTTTATTTTATTTATTTTTTTACAGCTACCAGATTAGTATTCTTTCTAGGTTTTATTGTTTCTTATCACTATAATCTTTGTTTTAGTAGATATTCGTGTTTTAGTAGATATCTGTGTGGTTTATAATGACCAATGCCAATGTCTTCCGTTGTGAATAATCAAAAATCATCTAAAAATGTGATCCACAGAGATCAAACATCCATTTATTTTTTTTTTTGAAAACCACCAATGTAAAGTTACTTATCGTAAATATTAATTCGTCCCAAGAAATTATAAATTTTAAATCCATATATATATATATATATATATATATATATATTATAATAAAAAGAAAGAATATATAATATATAATCCGGTGTTCTTATTGATATTTTTATTTTTTTACAAAACAGTGCTCTATGTAAATTTAGAGAACATAAATATTATAAATTAACTCATTTAAAATATGGTTTCTTCGCTACACAGGAATTACCATGTTTCAAAAACCGAAGCTAAAACCTTCAAATTTAATTATATAATTAAATTAAAACCATTAGTTCTGTTTCATCTTCAGGCAAATTTTGGAATAACTTATTTTTAATGTTTTAAACGCACATAAAATTCATAATTTTTCGTTTTCAAGAATACAGAGAAATTCAATCATTTAGACAGGGGCGACCAACTCCAACCATCAGAATGAAAAATTACCAAATATCAAAGAGTTACTCACATTCCGTAATCGAAGATGATATTCGAGATATTTGCAAGGAATTTTTTACAATTTAAAAAAAAAATCTGTTTTTGGCTTGTTTATAGGCTTGAGTACGAATGCAGACCCCACACCTCGAAATAGCGCACCCCAGTCGCCCACATTTGAGGCGATCGCCAATGTCAACCCAACCGGAGTGCAATGGAAGGGCCTCGCTCTGGGAGAAATTGGTGTGAATTTTAGTAATTATAAATTCTTTTTATTTTGGGGATGAATTAATATTTGGTGGTGAATTAACAGAAAAAGCGTCAATAAGAAAGAGTATCAGTGGGCAGACATCCAAAGAGAAGGCGCCGTAAAAGGCACCAAAAATAAAACGATGTTTAAAAGTTGCAGACTTAGCAGAACACAGATAAAAAAAAATAAGAATTTTCCATAAATGGCAGTTGTTTTGAATAAATCAAAGAAAATCTGTCTCTTGAAATCAAATAAATACGAGACTTTGCAACAGGTTGTAATCAGTCAGTTAACACAAATTCCAGATTGTCTACTACTACCTTCGTCAAACGAACACATCACCCTAAAGATATAACTAAAAATGGAAGGGTCTCGCTCTGAGAGAATTTGATGTGAATTTTAGTAAATATTAATTCTTATTTTGGGGTGATTTAATATTTTAGGGTGAATTGACACAAAAGACCTTTATCCTAGTGTGCTTTTAATTTTCAGCTACGGAGTCCATTACAGGACAACAAAACGTAATTACTCTTTTAAAGAAATCTATAACTCTCATTGCGAATAATCCTGTACCTATACTAGCAGTATACGGATAGAAAATGAATTTAGTAAATATACAAAAATATAAGGGGTGTAAGACAAGGATGTGTCTTCTCACCGGACTTATTCAATCAATGCAACGAGGAGATTTTGAGAGAATTAAAAGTCCTACTAGGATTCATTATTCGCGGCCACAATCTTAATAACGTAAGATATGCAAATTACACAGTGTTAATGACAGACAAGGAAAGAAAACTACAAGAACTCCTACAGAAGGTAGGAAAAGAAAGCAAGAAGAAATGAATAAGCATCAATTGCAATAGAACATAACGCATGGTTGTTAGCAAAAGGAACAGCCCAACATACAAATTACAAATTGGGAATGGCAAAATCAAACAAGTAAAACAATTTAAATATATGGGAAGTTTTTTTTAAAAGAGGAGAAAAAACACAACACTGAAAAGCAAAGGCGCATTGGGATAGCGAAAGATGCCTTCCAAAACTAAGTAAAATATTAAGAAACCAAAACGTTTCGTTAGAAACAAAGAAAAGATTACTGAAATTGTATGTAATATCAGACCTCCTATATAGCAGTGAATGCTGGACAGTCTTCTCACAAATGAAGAATGAACTTGAAGTAAGAGAAAAAAGTGTTATGTAATATCCGTCCTCGTATATGGCAGTGAATGCTGGATTATCTAATCAGAGATAAAGAAGAGACTTGAAGCAAGAGAAACAAAGAAAAGAGTACTTAACTGTTACGTAATATCAGTCCTCCTATATGGCAGTGAATGCTGGACAATCTCCTCACAGATGAAGAAGAGACTTGAAGCAAGAGAAACAAAGAAAAGATTACTTAACTGTTATGTAATATCAGTCCTCCTATATGGCAGTGAATGCTGGACAATCTCCTCACAGATGAAGAAGAGACTTGAAGCAAGAGAAACAAAAACAAATAGTATTAAATTGCTATGTAATATCAATTCATCTACATGGTAGTGAATCCTGAATAGTCTCATCACAGATGAAAAAGAAATGTGATTCTGTAGAATGAGACTGAGAAGGCCATTGACTATATCATGAACGAAGATGTTTTTAGAGAAAATGGAAACAAAAAGGACACTTATACATAACATCTATGATTTTCCTTGCCAGGTGTTTTTTTATTGTTTTTAATCATTTGACCCAAGAAAGGTAATGAAGCCACTAAGACGCAAGGGGAGGTACCGAGTATTAGAGAATACGAGAAAAAACACTATCAAAGAGAGAGCAGAAGAAAAGAAAAATAATTGAGAAGTCAGTAGATAATGATTGGCATTGCATTTAGATATTTGAAAATTAAAGTTGACTAAGAAGCAAGAAATCGGAAGAAAATTCCACAAGCGAGAAGTACGAGAGAAGAAACTATTAGCATAGAAGTTACGGTTGAATCTGAACATTTTTATATCGTGTCCTAACCTGAGACCTAAGGCCAGAAATTGTTTCATGACATTTTCCACTGAGAATGTTTGAGGAATATAAAGCAAACAAAGAAAAAATCTAAGATCACACATAGATAAAGCTCTTCTTAAAGCTGTGATTGTTAATGCAATCTTTCATATTTCTTTAAGGCATTGGCTACCAGGAATACCATCGATGAGTCTGTCGAAACCTTTTTCCAATCAAACCGAGGGTTTCAACTACAACTGGAATTGTACATCACCGCACGTACCACATTTTTGAGATTTCGATTTCAAGGTCCATTTATTTGAATAGTTTAGAAAATCTTCCAAGATACATCACTGTCTGCCGGGAAAGCGATGTCAATAAGAAGGTACATTTTGTTTTTTGGTTTGTTTATTGTTTTGTTTTTTTGTTTTTTGTTTTTTTTGTTTTTTTTGCTGTCTCTGATCACAATGTCTGGGTGATTAGCTTTGATTGTGTTGCATACTCCCTCTCGTCGTGAGGAAGGTGCTAGGCATCGGTATCAATTAATCCACTGTTGAATATCTTCTCTCTTTCTCTTTCTTCTCTCGGCCGGATCATCGTTAGTTAGTTTTAGTTCGGAGATAAAAGAGAACTTCAACAAAGATATTTCAAACTTATTTAGTTTATTCACCAAGTCGATGTGTACATTTTCTAACTATACAGTGGGTTTGATCTCTCACCCTCACTGGGGAGCAAATTCCCAAACAGAAATGTTCCACGTCTTCTATGGTTACAGAGAAGTCGGTATGACGTTTGCTTGGTAACTCAACAGTGAGGGTTTCAATTCTCGGTAGTGGATGCGCACTGCTAATGAGTCCCAAATATAGGACGAAACGGCCGTCCAGTGCTTTCTGCATTCTGTTGAGGTTTCTTTAAGACTCAATGAATTACTTAATTATAATTATCAAATCCTCCGAACAATTTCTATTATATATATGTATATATATATATATATATATATTTCTCTACTTTAGTATATTGAGCACGTTAAATTTATTCTGTCGTTGTTTTTTGTTTTTTTTTTACTTGACATTGCGGTGCTGATTGATTATTTTAGACCAACACGGATGTTTTTAGTGTTCTCTTTTTTATTGATTTTTTTCCCTGACATCGGTTTGTTTAAATATATATTTTTTTTATTTACAAATTGTAATGTCTGTTTTTTAATCACACCGCCAAACCGAACATTCTTGTGTAACGTTCTCGTTTGTATTACTGTTTCTCTTAATATATTTGTTTAACTCAATTCCTCTCCTTGTGTCTTTATTTCTGGCTCCTACCAGGCCACAACACCTACTAAAATAGATTCATATTACTGCACACCAATGCAAATGACCTAATCAGAAAAATAGAAATTGATTACACACTGTCACTCCAATGGGTATAAAACTTACCGTATTAATAAATAAACATATTTTTCCTCACTCGAAGCACGACGCAATCTATTTATATATATGAAGAAATATAGTATACGGTGTGCTATATTTATGGGATAAAGTGCTCAATATCAGAGATAGAGTGTGTGTGAAATGGACAAAGTCCGACATTTACCGGCCTGAATGTATAAACATAAAAATGTTTTAAAATAATTGTCGTCATTTGTTTACATTTGGATACGCATCGAGCAGACATGAATGTACGAGACAAAATCATGGAAAATTGTAGTTTAAAAACAGTAAAATCGACCTTGCTAACAGAAACGCTCCTCTGTGGCTAAATCGGTAAAAGCACGTCAGGTTATATGACGGTTCCGTATACGATACAGGTTCGATTCCTGTCCGAGGATGCATATTTTCTTTGAAAATTTCTCGAACATTCAGGCCGGTAAATGTCGTTAATACTGTTTATTTTAAACAGAGCATTTACTGAAATATTTGTATCTATAAAAAGAACGTATAAACATAAAAAAATGTCTTTAATTGTCAGACTTTGTCCATTTCATAATGTGTGATACCAGGAATTATTTATGAGAGAGTCTCCTCACAGATGAAGAAGAGACTTGGAGCAAAAGAAATATTGTTCTACAGAACCATGCTGGAAAATCATTATTGGCAGCAATTATCTTCGCATTATAAGACATGCAGATAGCATAGTGTTGACAGCAGACAGAGAACAGAAATTACAAGAACTCCTATAGAAGATAACGAAAGAAATCACGAAGAAAGGATTACGATCAACAGCAATAAAACAGATGCCTGGCTGTTAGCAAAAGAGAACATGCAAATTACACATTGGGGACGACAAAATCAAAGAAATAAAAGAATTTAAATATCTGGGAAGTGATTTAACAGAGGACTGAAACTGTGACATTGAAATCAGAAGGGTGATTGAAACAGCGAAAAATGTCTTCCAAAAAACAAAGAAAAGGTTGCTGAAATGTTACGTAATATCAGTCTTCCTCTATGCTGGACATTCTCCTGACAGATGAAGAAAGATTCATTAAGCAACAAAATTGTAGTTCTACAGAAGGATGCTGAGAATGCTACGGACCGAAAATGTGAGGGACGACAAACTTTAGAGTTGGGCTATTAAGTGCACCCAGTAAAATCCTAATTGCTACTAAAATATCTGGTCTGGTTCTCTTGCTATATATTTAAAGCTTCGTGATAAGATCTAAAGAAAACTCTGCATTGTTATTGGTCCTGATCTGGCATCTCGGATTCATGCACTTCCCACCGTTTTAACGTAAATTCTCTGTGTTTTTCTATAAATACTTTCATGGTAATTATTCGGATAAACTTTCCTCTTTGGTGCTAATATGTACTCAATTTTAACGCAGTACTAGCTTGGCGGGAAAGTCTCATCGGTTGAAATAGCTAGATCTAACCGGAAGTTCTATGCTAAGAGTTTCTACTATAGCACTTCTCGCCTGTGTATGTCGCTTCCGGTTATTTGCTTCCCAGCCAAATTGATCTTCAAAAATGTAAATGCAATGTCAATCATTATATTCTGTCTTCTTAATTCCAGTTCTTTTATTGTCCTCTCTCATTAATAGTAGCTTTTCTCATATTCTCTAACACTCAGTAACCCTTGCATCCTAGTGGCATTATTGCCTTTGATCTTCAAAAATTTAAATGCAATGTCAATCGTTATCTTCTGTCTTCTTAATTCCAGTTCTTTTATTGTCCTCTCTCATTAATAGTAGTTTTTTTCATATTCTCTAACACTCAGTAACCCCTTGCATCCTAGTGGCTTTATTGCCTTTGATCTTCAAAAATTTAAATGCAATGTCAATCATTATATTCTGTCTTCTTAATTCCAGTTCTTTTATTGTCCTTTCTCATTAATAGCAGTTTTTCTCATATTCTCTAAAACTCAGTAACCCCTTGCATCCTAGTGGCTTTATTGCCTTTGATATTCTGAAATTTAAATGCAATGTCCATCGTTATCTTCTCTCTTCTTAATTCCAGTTCTTTTATTGTCCTCTCTCATTAATAGTAGTTTTTCTCATATTCTCTAACACTCAGTAACCCCTTGCATCCTAGTGGCTTTATTGCCTTTGATCTTCAAAAATTTAAATGCAATGTCAATTGTTATCTTCTGTCTTCTTAATTCCAGTTCTTTTATTGTCCTCTCTCATTAATAGTAGTTTTTCTCATATTCTCTAACACTCAGTAATCACTTGCATCCTAGTGGCTTTATTGCCTTTGATCTTCAAAAATTTAAATGCAATGTCAATCATTATATTCTGTCTTCTTAATTCCAGTTCTTTTATTGTCCTTTCTCATTAATAGCAGTTTTTCTCATATTCTCTAAAACACAGTAACCCCTTGCATCCTAGTGGCTTTATTGCCTTTGATCTTCAGAAATTTAAATGCAATGTCAATCGTTATCTTCTGTATTCTTAATTCCAGTTCTTTTATTGTCCTCTCTCATTAATAGTAGTTTTTTCATATTCTCTAACACTCAGTAACCCCTTGCATCCTAGTGGCTTTATTGCCTTTGATCTTCAAAAATTTAAATGCAATGTCAATCATTATATTCTGTCTTCTTAATTCCAGTTCTTTTATTGTCCTTTCTCATTAATAGCAGTTTTTCTCATATTCTATAAAATTCAGTAACCCCTTGCATCCTAGTGGCTTTATTGCCTTTGATATTCAGAAATTTAAATGCAATGTCCATCGTTATCTTCTCTCTTCTTAATTCCAGTTCTTTTATTGTCCTCTCTCATTAATAGTAGTTTTTCTCATTCTCTAACACTCAGTAACCCCTTGCATCCTAGTGGCTTTATTGCCTTTGATCTTCAGAAATTTAAATGCAATGTCAATCGTTATCTTCTGTCTTCTTAATACCAGTTCTTTTATTGTTCTCTCTCATTAATAGTAGTTTTTCTCATATTCTCTAACACTCAGTAACCCCTTGCATCCTAGTGGCTTTATTGCCTTTGATCTTCAAAAATTTAAATGCAATGTCAATTGTTATCTTCTGTCTTCTTAATTCCAGTTCTTTTATTGTCCTCTCTCATTAATAGTAGTTTATCTCATATTCTCTAACACTCAGTAACCCCTTGCATCCTAGTGGCTTTATTGCCTTTGATCTTCAAAAATTTAAATGCAATGTCAATTGTTATCTTCTGTCTTCTTAATTCCAGTTCTTTTATTGTCCTCTCTCATTAATAGTAGTTTTTCTCATATTCTCTAACACTCAGTAATCACTTGCATCCTAGTGGCTTTATTGCCTTTGATCTTCAAAAATTTAAATGCAATGTCAATCATTATATTCTGTCTTCTTAATTCCAGTTCTTTTATTGTCCTTTCTCATTAATAGCAGTTTTTCTCATATTCTCTAAAACACAGTAACCCCTTGCATCCTAGTGGCTTTATTGCCTTTGATCTTCAGAAATTTAAATGCAATGTCAATCGTTATCTTCTGTATTCTTAATTCCAGTTCTTTTATTGTCCTCTCTCATTAATAGTAGTTTTTTCATATTCTCTAACACTCAGTAACCCCTTGCATCCTAGTGGCTTTATTGCCTTTGATCTTCAAAAATTTAAATGCAATGTCAATCATTATATTCTGTCTTCTTAATTCCAGTTCTTTTATTGTCCTTTCTCATTAATAGCAGTTTTTCTCATATTCTATAAAACTCAGTAACCCCTTGCATCCTAGTGGCTTTATTGCCTTTGATATTCAGAAATTTAAATGCAATGTCCATCGTTATCTTCTCTCTTCTTAATTCCAGTTCTTTTATTGTCCTCTCTCATTAATAGTAGTTTTTCTCATATTCTCTAACACTCAGTAACCCCTTGCATCCTAGTGGCTTTATTGCCTTTGATCTTCAGAAATTTAAATGCAATGTCAATCGTTATCTTCTGTCTTCTTAATACCAGTTCTTTTATTGTTCTCTCTCATTAATAGTAGTTTTTCTCATATTCTCTAACACTCAGTAACCCCTTGCATCCTAGTGGCTTTATTGCCTTTGATCTTCAAAAATTTAAATGCAATGTCAATTGTTATCTTCTGTCTTCTTAATTCCAGTTCTTTTATTGTCCTCTCTCATTAATAGTAGTTTTTCTCATATTCTCTAACACTCAGTAACCCCTTGCATCCTAGTGGCTTTATTGCCTTTGATCTTCAAAAATTTAAATGCAATGTCAATTGTTATCTTCTGTCTTCTTAATTCCAGTTCTTTTATTGTCCTCTCTCATTAATAGTAGTTTTTCTCATATTCTCTAACACTCAGTAATCACTTGCATCCTAGTGGCTTTATTGCCTTTGATCTTCAAAAATTTAAATGCAATGTCAATCGTTATCTTCTGTCTTCTTAATTCCAGTTCTTTTATTGTCCTCTCTCATTAATAGTAGTTTTTCACATATTCTCTAACACTCAGTAACCCCTTGCATCCTAGTGGCTTTATTGCCTTTGATCTTCAAAAATTTAAATGCAATGTCAATCATTATATTCTGTCTTCTTAATTCCAGTTCTTTTATTGTCCTCTCTCATTAATAGTAGTTTTTCACATATTCTCTAACACTCAGTAACCCCTTGCATCCTAGTGGCTTTATTGCCTTTGATCTTCAAAAATTTAAATGCAATGTCAATCATTATATTCTGTCTTCTTAATTCCAGTTCTTTTATTGTCCTCTCTCATTAATAGTAGTTTTTCACATATTCTCTAACACTCAGTAACCCCTTGCATCCTAGTGGCTTTATTGCCTTTGATCTTCAAAAATTTAAATGCAATGTCAATCATTATATTCTGTCTTCTTAATTCCAGTTCTTTTATTGTCCTTTTTCATTAATAGCAGTTTTTCTCATATTCTCTAAAACTCAGTAACCCCTTGCATCCTAGTGGCTTTATTGCCTTTGATCTTCAGAAATTTAAATGCAATGTCCATCGTTATCTTCTCTCTTCTTAATTCCAGTTCTTTTATTGTCCTCTCTCATTAATAGTAGTTTTTCTCATATTCTCTAACACTCAGTAACCCCTTGCATCCTAGTGGCTTTATTGCCTTTGATCTTCAAAAATTTAAATGCAATGTCAATCGTTATCTTCTGTCTTCTTAATTCCAGTGCTTTTATTGTCCTCTCTCATTAATAGTAGTTTTTCTCATATTCTCTAACACTCAGTAACCCCTTGCATCCTAGTGGCTTTATTGCCTTTGATCTTCAGAAATTTAAATGCAATGTCAATCGTTATCTTCTGTCTTCTTAATACCAGTTCTTTTATTGTTCTCTCTCATTAATAGTAGTTTTTCTCATATTCTCTAACACTCAGTAACCCCTTGCATCCTAGTGGCTTTATTGCCTTTGATCTTCAAAAATTTAAATGCAATGTCAATTGTTATCTTCTGTCTTCTTAATTCCAGTTCTTTTATTGTCCTCTCTCATTAATAGTAGTTTTTCTCATATTCTCTAACACTCAGTAATCACTTGCATCCTAGTGGCTTTATTGCCTTTGATCTTCAAAAATTTAAATGCAATGTCAATCGTTATCTTCTGTTTTCTTGATTCTTCTTCTATTGTTCTTGCTCTCTAATAATGTTTCTCTTTTTCGTTATTCTTTCATTATTCATTTACCCCCCCCCGTGTCTTTCTAGCTTTGCTATCTTGCGTGAGGTGAAATGATTAGAAAATGTTTAATACGAGATGTTTTAACAGATTCAATAATAAAAAAAATCTATTACTTACGAATGATGATCTCTCTCATGCTGAATTTATTTTACATTTAAAATGGCCCCATGTAACCGTAACTTCTTCGCTCATAGTTTCTACTGTGAACCCTCTTCGCTTTCGGAACTCCCTTCCGACATCTTGCTTCCCAGTCAACTTCGACCTTCAGAAATGTAAATGCAGTATCAATCGATATGTCTTAATTCTTGTTCTTTTATTTTTCTTTCTTCTCGTATTTCTTCATCTTCTTTAACACTCGCTAATCCCTTACATATCAGAGTCTTTATTGCCTTCCTTGGGGCGAAATAATAACAAAAAATCACATAAATTGGTGGGGGTTATGAATCTACAGTGGATTTAAATAAATTTGAATAAAATGCAATGCTTTTGCAAATAACCTGATGTTAACAGAGATATGTTTATTCAAAAAGGCCTTCACACGAAAAATATCACTTATCTGATTGTAAGGAAGATACTAATTCTCTGCAGAAAAAGAACAGCTATCAAAACTTTTTACTATACTGATCTTCGATTGAAATGTCGGGAGTGTAAATTAATGTTCAGGTCGATTGTGCCGTCTGGTCTACAACTCTACTCGGTATAACAGAAAATGGATGGATGAAGAAAATTGACTACGTAAGTTGCTAATGAAGTATAAGAGTGTATGTCCCGAATTTTTGTTTTACTCATTCCTAAGTAAGGCCATTATGCCACTGAAACACAGGCAATTACAGGGGGTGAAAGAGAAAGCAGACTTTACTGAGAAGGGAGAATAAAACCAGAAAAGAAGAGATTTCAGGATATGGCAACAGTATCCATATGAGAAAGTGACTGAAGTCGAGATGCCAGGTCATGATCAATTATATGACAGAGCCTTGTTTTGATTTCTTTCAAGAACCTCAACATATTCAGCAAGAGCAACAGACCAGATATGGCAACAGTATGCATATGAGAAAGTGACTGAAGTCGAGATGCCAGGTCATGATCAATTATATGACAGACCCTTGTTTTGATTATGGCAACAGTATCCAATGAATTGCAGATTTATAAACGTGCATGATAGGTTCTGACTATAAGAAATTTCCGGAACGACACATGTTTTCGTTAAAACAATCAAAGTTTCCATAAACAATCAAAGCTCGCTTTAATAATTTCACACAAAACAAGGCGATAATGCCACTAAGACGCAAGTGGGGGACTGAAAGAGATTGAGAAAGTATTTCGGAGAATGAACCGGAAACCCAATCCTAAACAGGAAACGTGGGAAAAACCTCTTCTCCTGTTTAAAGGATGCGGAAATAGTATGAGCCGGACGACAGGTAACCTTACCTCTACTCCTATTGAAATGGTCGACAATCTGGTGCGAAACCGCTATTTTTGTGGCACAGATATCATTTTCAAAGTTTCCCAAAAGATAAAAGTAAAGAAAATATATAAATTCAAACTTTGGGATTAATATTGTCAGATGAAACCAAAATAAATCTATTTGGATCCGATGGAAATGTCATGGTGAGGAGGTCCAAAAAAGGAAAGTGTTTGGTTTCAGTAGTTGAGTATGATGGCAAAAACGTCATCGTCTAATGTTGTATGACATCTAATGGCACTGCTGATCGGCGTTGCATAATGGTGGATGCTGAAAATTACGTCAAAATTACGTTGATAGAAAAGTTATTGCATTTTATACAACAGATTAAGGAAGAAGACCTATGCTTCATATTGACCGAAAATTATTTGCTTAGAGGAAAGCAGATATTCTAAAGAGTGGCATCTCAGCTTTTGATAACGGCTAACGATCCTTTCCGGTTGGCAAATACTAATGAGCAATGAGTTTGGTTCTCATTGTGGGCCCTATAATAATGGTTCCCATTGTGAACCCTATAATAATGGTTCTCATTGTGTGCCTTATAATAATGGTTCTCATTGTGGGCCTTATAATAATGGTTCTCATTGTGATCCCTATATTAATAGTTCTCATTGTGGGCCCTATAATAATGGTTCTCATTGTGGGCCCTATAATAATGGTTCTCATTGTGGGACCTATAATAATGGTTCTCATTGTGGGGCCCTATAGTAATGGTTCTCATTGTGGGCCTTATAATAATGGGTCTCATTGTGGGCCTTATAATAATGGTTCCCATTGTGGGCCTTATAATAATGGTTATCTTTGTGATCCCTATATTAATAGTTCTCATTGTGGACCCTATAATAATGGTTCTCATTGTGGGCCCTATAATAATGGTTCTCGTTGTGGGGCCCTCTATTAATGGTCCTTATTGTGAGCCCTATAATAATGGTTCTCATTGTGGGGCCCTATATTAATGGTCCTCATTGTGGGCCCTATAATAATGGTTCTCATTGTGGGCCCTATAATTACGGATTCATCGAGCATGTAAATCCAGTTGAATACATGTGGCACGTACTTAAATCGGAAATAAAAAAATGACGACCGGAATTAAAAGACTCTATTCTGTCGGAATAAAATTTAAAAGAAAAAAAAACATTCCAGTAACTCGCCATGATGATTTAGTTCTCTAATAACGTGGCAGTAATTATGCAAAATCGAAAGGAAAAGGGAAACAAATATCGAAGGTCTACTGGAGCAACTATGCAGGCCATGAAAGTTGATTCCAGTGTTGATGAGTTACCGCAATTTCTCGAAAATAATATGTCCCCTTAAATAATACGCACGCCAACAAATGAACCAAATTTTAAGAAATGTATATATCCCTATGTATGATACGCGTCTATGAATTTTGTCAAAAAAATAATTGCGAAGACATTTTGTCGACCTTGACATTGAGAATAAAATCGAAATGAGCGGCTAAAATAATGTTGAAAATTACCAGCGGTTTTCCAGGTAAATGTAACATTTTATTTTACCGGCAAAATGTCGTCAAAACGTGCGAGTTATAGTGCAAATTTTAACCAAAAAGTAACAGAATTAGCAGAAAGAATAGGAAACAGAGCTGCATCTTGAGAATATGAGTTGACTGAGGCTAACATACGTTTATAGAGAAAGAATAAAAATGAACTAAAAAAGTGTAAATCAAGTGCCAAAGCTAAAGGCAGAGGAAGTAAAGCTCAATATCCAGATATGGAGCAAAGTTTAGTTGAATTTGTGAAAGAAAGACAATCAAGTGGATGTTCTATAAGTACTGTGGAAATAAGGATGAAGGCAAAAGAACTTATGAAAACCATGTATCCTGGAAACAGATTTAAGGCTTCATCAAACTGGTGTTTTCCTTTTCTGGAGAGGTTTCATATATATCTATTAGGAGAATAATATCCATAGCTCTGCGTTTGCCTGATGACGACAAAGATAAGCTTTTGAATTTTCAGCGTTTTGTTATTCAGTTAAGACAAAAGAACAACTATCCTTTTTCGCCAATATAAAATGCGGTTACTGATAAACATAAATTTATTGACAAAAAATGTTAGAATTATTATTGTTGGATTTAAAATAAAAATTCTTATTTTAGAACAAGTACGTATTTATTATTATAAATCAATAACAAAAAACTACTTTTTATAATACGCACCAGTAATTTACAGTAAAAAAAAATGGGTATTATTTTCGAGAAATTACGTTATGTCAGGAAATTGGTCAAAGAAGACAGAAGAAAATTAGGCGCGGATGTTAAAAGGGAGAAAAGTATCGAATGTTTTGAATATTTTCACCATTAAGACGGATTATGAAAACGGTAAAAATTGACAGGTTAAAAAAAATTAATAAAAAAAAACAGAGGTTGTAGTAAAGTGTTAATTTCAAAATACAATATGATTAAGGAAAGGTTAACTAAGCCTGTTTATCGGTCCGCTCTCATCAGAAACCGGTTTATCGGTCCTTTCTCTCTCAGGTAAAACAATTTTATCGGTCCGCTCTCATCAGAAACCGGTTTATCGGTCCTCTCTCTCATGTGAAACAATTTTATCGGTCAGCTTTCATCAGAAACCGGTTTATCGGTCCTCATGTAAAAACAATTTTATCGGTCAGCTCTCATCAGAAACCGGTTTATCGGTCCTCTCTCTCTCTCTCATGTAAAACAATTTTATCGGTCAGCTTTCATCAGAAACCGGTTTATCGGTCCTCATGTAAAATATTTTTTATCGGTCAGCTCTCATCAGAAACCGGTTTATCGGTCCTCTCTCTCATGTGAAACAATTTTATCGGTCAGCTTTCATCAGAAACCGGTTTATCGGTCCTCATGTAAAAACAATTTTATCGGTCAGCTCTCATCAGAAACCGGTTTATCGGTCCTCTCTCTCTCTCTCATGTAAAACAATTTTATCGGTCAGCTTTCATCAGAAACCAGTTTATCGGTCCTCATGTAAAATATTTTTTATCGGTCAGCTCTCACCAGAAACCGGTTTATCGGTCCTCTCTCTCTCTCTCTCTCTCTCTCTCTCTCTCTCTCTCTCTCTCTCTCTCTCTCTCTCATGTAAAACAATTTTATCGATCAGCTTTCATCAGAAACCGATCAGTGTCTTCTCTCATCCGGTTTATTGGTCCGCTCCCATCAAAAACTAGTTTATTGGTCTACTCTCATCAGTAATTGGTTTGTTTGTCCTCTTTCAGCAGAAACCTGTTCAACAGTCTGCTCTCATCAGAAACCAGTTAATTGATCCTCTCTCATCAAAAACATTTTTTTCAGTCCTTTCTTATCAGAAATCGGTTTATTGGTCTGCTCTCATCGGTAACTAGTTTATCAGCCGTCTTTCATCAGAAACAGATTTATCCATCCTCCGTCATCAGAAACCGTTTTTCAGGCGGTTCTCAACAAAAACCGTTTTATTGGTTCTCTCCCATCAGAATCAATTTTATTGCTTCTCTCTAACCAAAAGCAGATTTTTCGGTACTTGTACACTAAAGGCCAGATGGTTTTTTTTTTCAATATATAACATTTACAGTTTATTGCATTTAAATTCACAAACGTGCTTACCAAGAGATGGCTGATAGTACTTTATGTAAATAGATTCGAACATCTTCAAATGAAATTCTGAATTAGCCTTCCTCAGTAATACGAAAGAAAGAAGGTCGTATTGGGTAATTGTTAACGAGCCAGTTTGAGTAACAAATACAACTTAATAATTCGTTTGCTGCTCACTGGGTGTCTCATGTATGTAACGGTGTGCCAAATCTTGAAAAACCATACAAATTAACAGAATTGAAAGACTGTATACTGTCGAAATTCCAGTAACTGCAGATTACAAGTAGAAGTAGAAAATAAAGGCGGTCACATCAATAAATAAAATGTAATACTATCCGTTTTGACTCTATGATATTCCCCAAGAAATAATAGCATCATTTTATGTTTGATTTAGCAGAAATTTGATTTTATAATAGCTATGTCGTGGTGTAGATATATATGGGCGATACTGTTGTAGATCGTCCGGTTTATTGAAAGAGGCAGATCTGTTTGCAAGATTCCTGTTATTGTTTCATTTAAATTCGAAGGAAAATGTGGCCATTATTGCATAGATTTCTGTTTTCATTTTATATTTCTTTTGAGATTTTGTTCAAATTATCGCATTTGAATTTGTTTTCTTTGTCAATAGTGGATGACATGGGAGGGGAGTTATTCTTTTACTTAAAGTTTTTAATGAAATATTTTCATTTCAATATGTTGGAAATGTGATGAACAGTGAAAGGAAATAAAATGTTTGAAAAAAAAAGAAAATTATTGAAAGAAATAGGATAAAAATATTTTTAAAAATTCAAAAATGTTTTTTTTTTGTCGAAAATGTGTTAAAGATGTCTTTTAAAGTTGTTAAAAGTTTTAAGAGCCTGTCAAGGTAGAAGTTTACTGAATGTCGTTGTTAGAGCTACATAAGTATAGAGTTGAAGAGATTAAGATTGTAGCGACCGGGTAACATACATTCGGGAGTCAGCTCCACCAAGTGGTGCTTCTTGGGGAGAAGCTGTTCGAATGATATCACTACAATCTTAACCTCTCGAAATCTAGAGTTAATCGTTATCTTTCCCACTCATTTTTATAATCTGAAATTATTGCCACTCTCTTGTTCATACCAACCTCGTTTAGTAGGCATCTACCTTGAGTGGCTTCCGAGCCTTGCATTGGGTGAGCTTTCAGAAATCAAACCCGTTAATTGTCAATGAATCAATCAACTTCTCTTCTCAGATCATAAATCCAAACCCAAGCATTCTTACCATCAAGAAATATTTTCTGGCTTTAATTAAAGGTCTATAAGCGGTAAAAGAGAAATCAATCACGATTTTCTTTCAGATTGATTAGTCTTTTTCAAACTATACACGGTCTAAGAACCATTTAAAGTAGAGTGTTACGAATGAGTTTGTTGAAAGTAGGTAACGCTTGACTTTAGACTTGAAAAGGTTAAGATTTGGTGATTGGGAAAGCATCCTCGCGGGAGTCAGTTCCACCAAGCGCTGTCTATAAAGAAGTTAGCGCCATCAAGTAGAACTTCCTTCTATTAATGGTAATTCAAGAATAAATGGCATGGCGGTTCTTAGCTTTAAAGATCTGATGGAAATAAAGAATCTCGGCCGTCAGATTATTTCCATGGAAATAGCGAGAGGCATTATGTTTGTAGAAAAATGGCTGTCGGGTGACGCTTGTGTATAGCCCTAGCCCAGATTTGCTATGATCTGACTCTTGTCAAAAGAGATCATAGCTGAAAGCATCAGATGTTTTTGGAAGCACCACAAGAGAGCAACAACTTTCCGACCCTCTTTAGTCATGAATAGGATAAACTAGTTCCACTTGTGGCCTAGTGTTAATGCCAATAAACGTTCAAAGGGTCGTCCTGCGTATGACAATAAACTACATCTGATAGCAAGGCCTCTGACCGGGTGGTTTTGAGGAGCGTGGAAACGGCACTAAATTGTTGTTGTTACCAGGTGCACCCTGACCTCTAGTAGTAGCACCTGATAGGTTCCCAAATATGGGCAAATAGTGACCCCGCCAACCAAACAAAAAAAATCTCTATGAAAGGATATAAATAAATTTCACAATTTTAACAAACAATAACAGTCATAAATATGAATTCTCGTCAAAAGTAAAATAAGTGGTTATAAAAGAAAATAATTAAATTGAGAAGATTTTCCATCTGAATTAAGCATACGTTAATCCTTTGACCTCTGAGTGGCTGAAAAATTTGAACCTTTCTGCCTAAGCTCCTGAGTCAAAATTCACAAATAATTCGTATGTAATGTTTCACGGTAGATATAAAAATAGTTACAAGTGTTTACCCACCGTTCAACCAGTGGCTGGGCATTACGTCATTTTTCTCTACCACCGGTAAACCGGTGGTCAGGGCCTCAAAGGGTTAAATATATGATAGTTTTATCAATTCCTTAATCTTCCCTTTCTTTCTTTTTTCTTTCTTTCTTTCTTCATTCCTTCTTTCCATTTCCTTCCTTGAAATCAAGCAGCAACTTTAATATATCTTTTCTTCCTTTCAATAAATAATGGAAAAGAAAAATACATCGACCAAAACAACAATGATGAAGATAACCGTCAGACCAGTTAGGGAGATCAAAAATCGTAAATTATGATGATCATGCGTCACTTGGAAATCTGGGACACCCGTGATAAAAAACAAATATGGGGATACTCGTCTGAATGAGAAAATTTAAAATAAAAATATATCCCATTACGTCATGAGACTGTATAATAATTATGACATAAAAACAATTATGACATAATAACAATTTATGACAATCATGACCTAATAATTATGACATGCTAACAATTTATATTATGGTGTATTTTTTTACGTTCCCTGTGAGTATGCGGTATTGTGGTATATGGAAGATTGAATGATGATAGATGAGTTCTTTTGGTGAATGTGCAAATTGTAACGAGTGAATGGGCCGTGAATCAAATTAGTTAGGTATAAGATAGTGACGACCAGCCACAGCCCATTTTCGGCCTTGTGAGAAAATTGTATTTTATACAATACATATTGACATATTTATGGAATCAATACCCTTCTTGCTCATTAGTACCCAATTGTTTACTTATGCTGCGGACATCACGATTCACTCCTGTCTTCCGAGGAAGTTCAATCTGCCTGTTAAACTGAAAACTGCTCGCTGATGTTGAAAATGAACTCCAGCCATTTGTTAACTGGTGCCAAAATGGAGTACTGAGGATTCGACCGCACTTTCTGGCCGTGACCGGAGTTCAAAATCGTCTACGTGGTTTTGTCACTGTTGTCACAAGTAGATCTTCTCTATCGCACTTTACTTGGAAAATGTTCAGAGGCACAACATCCTTTAGTATCCGTTATTTTTATTTACACTATTTACATTGAATGATTTCCTCGTTGTTAACATATTCATGACGTTTCGGCCGTCGTATACACATGACTTCTATCAATATCTGTCCCTATTTCTGAGATGAGGTATTGTAACTATTTACACTATTTACATTGTTTGGACTGTTGTCCTCATCTTTATTGCCATATTCACCTTCAACATCTGTCTCTATTTCTCAGATGAGGTATTGTAACTATTTACACTATTTACACTGTTCGGACTGTTGTCCTCATCTTTATTGCCATATTCACCTTCAACATCTGTCTCTATTTCTCAGATGAGGTATTGTCACTATTTACACTATTTACATTGTGTAGACTGTTGTCCTCATCTTTATTGCCATATTCACCTTCAACATCTGTCTCTATTTCTGAGATGAGGTATTTAATTATTTACACTATTTACATTTTTTGGAATTTTGTCCTCATCTTCATTGCCATATTCACCTTCAACATCTGTCTCTATTTCTCAGATGAGGTATTGTAAGTATTTTCACAATTTACGTTGTTTGGACTGTTGTCCTCATCTTTATTGCCATATTCCCTTTCAACATCTATCTCTATTTCTCAGATGAGGTATTGTAACTATTTACACTATTTACATTGTTTGGACTGTTGTCCTCATCTTTATTGCCATATTCACCTTCAACATCTGTCTCTATTTCTCAGATGAGGTATAGTAACCATTTACACTGTTTATATTGTTTGGACTGTTGACCTCATCTTTATTGCCATATTCACCTTCAACATCTGTCTCTATTTCTCAAATGAGGTATTGTAACTATTTACACTATTTATATTGTGTAGACTGTTGTCCTCATCTTTATTGCCATATTCACCTTCAACATCTGTGTATATTTCTCAGATGAGGTATTGTAACTATTTACACTATTTACATTGTTCGGACTGTTGTCCTCATCTTTATTGCCATATTCACCTTCAACATCTGTCTCTATTTCTCAGATGAGGTATTGTAACTATTTACACTATTTACATTGTTTGGACTGTTGTCCTCATCTTTATTGCCATATTCACCTTCAACATCTGTCTCTATTTCTCCGATGAGGTATTGTAACTATTTACACTATTTACATTGTTTGGACTGTTGTCCTCATCTTTATTGCCATATTCACCTTCAACATCTGTCTCTATTTCTCAGATGAGGTATTGTAACTATTTACACTATTTACATTGTTTGGACTGTTGTCCTCATCTTTATTGCCATATTCACCTTCAACATCTGTCTCTATTTCTCAGATGAGGTATTGTAACTATTTACACTATTTACATTGTTCGGACTGTTGTCCTCATCTTTATTGCGATATTCACCTTCAACATCTGTCTCTATTTCTCAGATGATGTATTGTAACTATTTACACTATTTACATTGTTCGGACTGTTGTCCTCATCTTTATTGCCATATTCACCTTCAACATCTGACTCTATTTCTCAGATGAGGTATTGTAACTATTTACACTATTTACATTGTTCGGACTGTTGTCCTCATCTTTATTGCCATATTCACCTTCAACATCTGTCTCTATTTCTCAGATGAGGTATTGTAACTATTTACACTATTTACATTGTTTGGACTGTTGTCCTCATCTTTATTGCCATATTCACCTTCAACATCTGTCTCTATTTCTCAGATGAGGTATTGTAAGTATTTACACAATTTACGTTGTTTGGACTGTTGTCCTCATCTTTATTGCCATATTCCCTTTCAACATCTATCTCTATTTCTGCAGGTGTTGGAAATTTCAAACTAAACCCTATATTTCGCACACTGAAGTAGATTGTGTTTAGTTCTGCATGTCACGCCTCTTTCCGGTATTCCCCTTTAGTAACTGGATTCCCTAATGTTTTTGTTCACCTCTACATTGGCCAGGTATAGAACTCACAACTCTTCAATATGACATGTTCTGAATATGACAACAAAGATGAGGATATCCCTTCGTTTTGCCAGTCCACATCATGTATACAGGCATTTCTTTCGAACTTCATTATCAAGAAGGAAGTTCTATTTAATTCTGTTCCATTGTGGAACCGACTCCTGGAAAATGCTTGCCCCATCACTAAAATCTTGACCTCCTCAAGTCTAGGGTCACCAATTATCTTTCAAGTCTAGGGTCACCAATTATCTTTCGTACATATTCTACATTTCTTAGCTCCTTCCATTACGTTCATTTAGTAGCGCTCTGTCTTGACTCTCTCTTGGTCTTTTCCTTTGAGTGAACAATTACCGTAATTCCCTATGTATAATACGCTTTCATCCATAATACGCACCCCTAAAATTGAAAGTGTGAAAAATGCTTCTACTCACACATAATACACACCCCTGGTTTGGTAATCAAACCCGATAAATTGTACCTGTCAATTTCATTACGGCCAGCGTTTCCTACTCTTATTAAAGAAATTGATTTAAACATAGAATAATATTATTCCAATTTAGTTTTATGATAATTCTTATTTTATTTTACATTTGTAAATATTGTCAGATACATATGATTGTATTTGACATCCTTGTCGGGTTGCAATCGCCGAATATTAGTGTCAAATTGTCGTCTGTTTCTCTTGAGTCGTCATTTCGCAAAAGGAATCGACCTATGAAAAGGCAATTTTTTGAAGACTTTTTTTCTAGATGTTGATAATACGCACCGCTAATTTTGCTTAATATTTATTTTAAAACGTGCGTATTATACATGGGAAATTACAGTAGTAAAAATATATGACTGATGCAAATAGAGAAAACCAAGTAGTGAGAAATTTTCGAAATTTTTTCGAGTGCCAGAACGTCTAAAAATATTCTTTGAAAGTTCGCCAATAGTGCATTCGACCGTTATGACATTTTCGTGTTTACCAAGTCAACGAGAAAATAGACAAAAGGTGTGAAAAGTATTGATTATCGCTTGCAATATTAATTCTAACAAGAAATAATTAGGACTCGAATATAAATTATATTTTCACAATTTATTTTTGTGTCTTATTAATCAAAACATGTTTGGTTAAATTGGAAATATTATTTGAAAATTGAAAAAAAAAACAGAAATGAAATTAAAAATCAACAATTGGATTTTTCGTTCTTAAATCTCAAAGAAATAAGAGGTTTTAATAAATTCTTTACCTTCCGGTTCCACTAGATATGTGTTTGGGCTATTTCAGTTTTAGTATGGCGACATAGAATTTAAGTTTATATTTGAAAATCGTCTTTCCAGCCTTCCTAAAAGCCCAGGTTTCGCATGCTGATTTTCAGGGCATCTTTGTAAAGATTAGCAGCCCAATCCGAATTACTATTCATTTGGCCTAGCGTAATCCGTTTATTAAAATGTACCTAAGGAAAAGATCGTGGGGTTCACACTGATATATATCTATTATGTGGTGCGGGTTCAATTTATATTACGCGAATCATTCATACGAAAAGCAGATAATGAAGTTAATGATATAAATAAATTTATATCATTAACTTCATTATCTGCTTTTCGTATGAATGATTCGCGTAATATATATATATATATATATATGCAAGACATTGAGACGAATTGAGTTCTCTGGTCACTGGCGTTGTTGTCTAAAAATAAATACGTCTAAATTCACCATCATCCCTGCTGTGTGCTATTGGCTTGGGGTAAAATCTCCGACTAATACCAAAATCAGTCGGGTTTAGATCCCGGCTTGAGGCAATGGGTTGTTTAGCCACACTGAAGAACTGCGAAACACAGTCTGTCTGTGGATGATTTATATATATATATATATATATATATATATATATATATATATATATATATATATATATATATTATATATATATATATATATATATATACATATATATATATATATATATATATTATATATATATATACATATATATATATATATATATATATATATATTATATATATATATATATATATATATATATTATATATATATATACATATATATATATATATATATATTATATATATATATACATATATATATATATATATATATATACATATATATATATATATATATATATATATATATATATATATATATATATATATATATATATATAAAGATATTTTTGAAGGTACAAAATTTTATCACAGCAATAAACCTATGAAGCTTAATATTACTAGACATATTAAAAACGGGCGAAGCAACCGGTTTCGCTCCCGCTCATCACGCTTTCAACGGGAGATTTAATTTAAATTAAAAACACAGAAAATTTACAATAAAAGGAAATGTCGAGGAGGAGGGAAAAAAATAAAAATAAAAAATGAAAAAATATGAGCAAAAGGAGCTAGAGGCAAATGACAGCGAGCCCCAACAAACACTCACGTTGTTTACACAAGGAAGGCTTGCGGGACCCGATGTAAAGTGCCTCCAGCACCTTAAGGTGAAATAACGAGTGTGACCGGAACAACACGGTGAACCGGTCAACACCTGACCTGGAGAAATGAAATCGAAAGCCATAGTGCTGTCTGTAAAAAGGCCCTGAAATGTGAAACGCTTAACCTATTCAGCATTGATTAGGGCTTCTAGGAGTTTCCCAGAAAGTGGTAGAAGGCTAACAGGCCGATAGTTGCAAGAGCCGGACGATTCACCTGCGTTCTTAAAAAACTGGAAGAAGAAGACTTCCAGATGGCAGTAAAGTAAGAGACAGCAAGTCACTCATTTTACAGTTTAGAGAAACGGGAGCCAATTCTGTGGCTTCACTTCTTAATGACAATTACAGCAATGCGATCAGTTCCACGTGCTTTGTGGGGATCCAGGTTAGAAATGGTAGCAAGAAGCATAGAAGGGCTTATATGCATATCACTCAACGGAGACTCAGTTCTAAGTGGGAAATTAGGCAGGAATAATCAGATGAATCAAAAGTAACGTTTAAGAATTTACGGCCGAAACATTCAGCTTTATCCGTAGAAGATGTTCACACCTTAAATTGTTTGAAAAGAAGAGTTATCGGCCTTACACTTATTTAATATAATGCTACAGAGGCTCCAGTAATCACGAGAGACAAAGATGTTAGATGTAATACAGTGCCTCATTCTCTCAACAAACAGACTTCGAGGACTCGTTTACTTTTATTACGAACAACAACGAATAAGAATCTGTTGTGATTGGTGATGTCCAGCTGGTATAGCCGAAAATAGTTGTTTCTGAGGGATATAGTGTCAGAGCATGCTGGTGTGAACCAGGGATAAGACTGAGGTTTCCGAGAAGGAATGAACGCATCCATACCCAAGAGGAAACCTATGTGATGGAATTCTCAATTGGAAGGTTAAAAATGCCAGCTCAAGCAAGCGTCTCGGTGAAAATGAGCGTATGTAAATATAAAAGTGAACATTGAAAGGAAAATATGTCTTATAAATAGGATATTCCTGTTTAATAGTTGACTAGAACGAATTATAAATACAAACTACAGAGTGATCTGAGTTTGCAAGAGGAGAGTCTTGCGAAGCTCGGCAAGAAGGTGGAAAGAAAGTAAGAAACAAAATCAAGTAGAGAAGCTTGTTGCTCGGATTTGCTAGGAGAACGGGTAGGGAAATGCACAAGGACAGAGCAATAGAAAAAAAGAATGTCTGAATACTGACAACATCCGAGACATTAGATGGTTTAAGCGACGTGCCGTGGTGTGCATTAAAATCACCGAAGACAAAGATGTTTGCAGAAGGATAGAGAGTATGCTTTTTCTGTACTGTCAGAAATTACGTGTAATATACTGCAGTCTTGAGAAGAGGGGGGCAATAAAGGAAAAAGAGATGGGTAACAGAGTGTAGTAATGAAAGGCAAAAGCACATGAAAGAGTTGTCTGAGAATATTATCCCGTGTGTAAACACCAAGGCCATATGCATATGAGTGCAGGAATCTTTTCGGCAAAGGGGAACATGGCCTGGAACAGATAATTCATTGGCAGCAATGTCGGAATGTATGTTTGTTTTGAAAAGTGCAAATACCACGAATATTGCAGAAAGAAAGCGCGGTTGGTTGTTTTTTTGTTTACTGGTTTTCTCTTATTTCCTTTAATTGTGTTTGTCATGAGAAGACTTGTATTAAAGCGAAAAAGAAAAAGGCAACATTATTATCACTCTCCGTCGTTAATGACAATACGAACCAATCAGAGCTGGCTGAGAATAGAGGATAATATGACCTCGGGATTCCCTTCAGGAAATACATTCCGTGATACCTACCCATCGGTGACATGGTACTGCAAGTAACCCGATATTATTAGGCTTTTGATAAAAGCAAACTCTCTAAACGGTACCAAAGTGTTCGAGCTCCTTACAAACGAGTCAGAATCAGCAGCCAACCAACTGCCCATCAGGTATCCTCATAATGGGAAGTTACAGTCTCTGATTACTCCGAACATCAAAAATTTAAAACATTATGGCCCTGAAAGAAAAAAGAAAAGAGAGCAACGGATGATTTCTTAACCTTTTATTCAATAAACGTGGAATGAAAGATTGACAAGCCTATCTACTCCTATTAACCTTTTCGAAGCACAGGATGCTGGATGATTTTATCGAGACGCCAACTCTAGGAAGGTTGTCGAATAAGAATGAAGATCCCTGTCAGGTAAGGGGAGATTATTGGACGATTAATATAATTCTGAGGGAATCGAGCGAATGTCAAGAAAGATTTTAGGGGACAAAATTTTGATAATATTAAGTTTTAACTTAGTATATGTTCTGATGTCGCTCGCAAACAAAAAAGCTGGCGGGAAATTAAAAGTAAAAAGCAAAAATATAAATACAACAGAGGTAACACTTCGTATTTCAAGATTTGAACATGTCAACTGGGAAGGAATTTGGGCCGAAAGATACTAACAACCTACCCCAGCATAGCCAGTTCATCCTCCTGCCATATATATATATATATATATATATATATATATATATTTGAATTGGACATAGTCCGACAAGTTATTTAAAGACATTTATATATATTATGTTTAACGTTCTTTTTATAGATACAAATATTTAAGCAAATGCTCTGTTTTATAATAAACAGTATTAAATAACATTTACCGGCCTGAACATTAAACATAATATATATAAATGTCTTTAAATATATATATATATATATATATATATATATATATATATATATATATTTAGGCAGCAATTTACGCATGTTTCATTACGAACTACAGACAAGAAAGGTACTACGATTAAAGCTTTTTATTTATTTTGTGTGTGTGTATGTGTGTGTGTGTGTGTGTGTGTATGTGTGTGTGTATGTGTGTGTGTGTGTGTGTGTATGCGTGTGTGTGTGTGTATGTGTGTGTGTGTGTATGCGTGTGTGTGTGTGTGTATGTGTGTGTGTGTGTGTATGTATGTGTGTGTGTGTGTGTGTGTGTGTGTGTGTGTGTGTGTGTGTGTGTGTGTGTGTGTGTGTGTTCAAACAAATGCTTTCTTTTTGGGACACAGACTGTGTAGAAACTGTCCAAATATTATATAATTCCGGGCGCTTTCGCCTATGCCTTTAACCATTATCAAGGAAGATTTTATTTTTTCAATTTAATTTGGTGTATGCTTTGTGCGCATGTTTTTTAGAGTCGTAGAGATCTTTTATTTTCCGGGCTCAGCACGTTCTGGCCGTGTTCATGGGTTAATATTATTAAGTCTTTTTCTTTTTTATTATTAAGGCTTACATTATTTTTAATCTTTTTTTACTTCTGGAAAAGGTTATTATGTTTGTATTTTCTACGAGTACGAGTCTGGTAAGTTTGTGTATGTATTTAAATGACTTCTAATAGAGCTATGGTCCTATAGATGTAACGTAAGGTGTCTGGATAGGCATGCAGTCGTGTGACCGATGTAATTATTTATGAATTCGGTTTGATCAGGAACACAGTTCCTTAAGAGGCATTTGAACTCATAGATAATGTTCGTTCTTTGTAATTTTGACTTAACTAGGGTGTTGTTATATTTGAGTATAAGGTTAGCCGTTTTAAATATTTTGTAGTAGATAATTAATTTGATTTTTTATTCGGGTTAATTGTGATAGTGTATTTCTTTATAATATTTTTAAGTGAAGATTCATCTTCTTTGTAGTTAATGTGCTTTTTGGTTTTTGTAGAAGATATTTATGTTATTTTTGACTGTATGTTCACTATCGTTGTTATTTAACTTGGGGAGAAATAGTTTAATTTGGTCGTCTATAAGGTGGTTAGGGAAGCCACTGTTAACTAATGTCTGTTTTACATTATTGAGTTCTTTAAGGAAGAGTAGTAGAGTATATATGTACATAAAAGAACATTATTTTTCTCATATTCTCTCACACTCAGTAACACCTGGCGTCTTAGCGGTTTTATTGCCATCCTGATATAATAATTCCGGCATATGTACATTTGCTGAAACCAAATTCGGATCGCTGAAAATTATGTCATTTAAACGGTCAAACTGGATGTTTTATATATATTTTAAGATTTTAAAGACTTCAATATACATTCAAGGTGAAGAAAAAAACATAGATTGACATATATATATATATATATATATATATATATGTGTGTGTGTGTGTGTGTGTGTGTGTGTGTGTGTGTGAAGAAATATACTCTTAAGGTGTTCTATATTTATGGGATAAAGTGCTCAATATAGAGCGTATGTAAATATAAAAGAGAACATTGAAATCAACACCCAGAGGCGGCACTTTCATGCTAGACGCGATCATCTGGCCCGATGACTGCGTTTACCATGAAAAAGTCTGTCGCCTCTGAGTGTTTACTTCAATGTTATCTTTTATATTTATATATGTGTGTGTATGTGTGCGTGTGTGTGGTGTGTGTGTTTGCGTGTGTGTATGTAAAATCATCTTTTTCTCTTTCTTTCATTCAATTTAAATATGTGGACACACACACAATCACACACACACACACACACACACACACACACACATATATATATATATATATATATATATATATTATCGAGACTTTTCTCATACAGTCTCAGTTACGGTTGACTAGTCATGCCTTGAGAATGTCTGATGACAGGATACCCAAGATCCTAATTTACAGCCAGTTGGATAAGAGCACCAGGAATGTAGGACGCCCATGGCTAAGATACAAAACCAGCTGAAAAGCAACTTGTCAGCAGTCAATATACCACATAACACCCTTGAGCGCTTAGCCTTGCAGCTGGTAGAATGGAGATCAACGTGTTTTAGTGGACTCAGCAGTTTTCAATCACATTGTCTGAACGTTTTCCAAGAAGCGAGAGCAAGATCTAAAAGGTCAGCCAATCTAAAAGTGATTTCATTCCACACTCCTTCCTCTTGCTCCATATGTGGCCTCCTTTGTAAATCACGAGCGGGTCTTAAGCGCCACTTAAGATTCTCACACAAAATTTCATAACTGAATCAATTATGTTGTCAGATCCTCATACGTTGAAACCGACGGGAGAGAATCCATTAAATATATTAGAAATCATCAAATTAAAATACAAATTCTTTTCACATTACTTGCCTTTTTTAATGTAATGCCTCAAGCGTTATTGGTGGGCTAACTGAAGGATTTAGTTAAATGTGGGAAATATCTGTTGATAACGCTGGTCTACATTTTGAGCAGAATGGCAGGAACTGGAACATAATATCACCTGCAGGATGACTTGAACCACGTGCTCCATATGCATTATACTGTTGAAAGCCTGTACAAGATACTAAACTTGTTGCATCCCATTCTTGAATGGAAGTGTGGATTAGGCAAAAACATTTTGAAATCTACTACCCCTAGCTTGACGATGCACATAGTTTTAGGTCGCATATAACATCAATCAGTTGAAGATTTCATATATATATATATATATATATATATATATATATATATATATATATATATATATGTATCATATTTGCCAATATATATATATATATATATATATATATATATATATATATATATAATATTTATGCTCCGTAAATTTACATTGGCCACTGTTTTGTAAAAATAAAAATATCAATAAGATTATATATCTTACTGTTCTTTTTTTACTATAAAATGTATATATATATATATATTTTAAATAAAAACAGACCACTTTAAGGTTCCATATAATAAATTATTTCACCACAGCCCTTCCAAAGGACAGTGGATCATCAGATTTATTTCCAAAGTTGAAATGAAAAAATGAAAATATATTTACACATTTATGACGGGCAATAATAAGGAAACTCACGAAGTGGGGCAGTGTAGGGAGGTAGAGAGACAGCGTTGAGTTAGATGTAACATTTCTATTGTTTCAAATTTAAATATTCGCTGAAATCTAGACATTGTGTGTTAATTAGTACATATACTTGTCCCTACGTTTTGGTGTGCGACTGAAGTTTCGCTGGATTACCAGCTCGTCGGACACAAGATGTATGTTGTTAAAAGTAAACAAATCGTTTATGGGAGTATCCCTGCTACATAACGCAAAAATTTAAATTGCGCAGAAGTGTGTTAAATGCGATGCTGGTGAGTTGCATTTTTGAAAAAAATGTTAGAAGAATATGAGAAGAATAGAAAAAATGTAAATATATGAATAAAAATATGTGGAGAAATATGAAATTTAAGAAATGCCAGGAAAATGCTAGCGACGTTGTTAACAAGAATAATGTTAAAGTTAGCTACTGCTGCACCAAAAAGCTTGAACAATATTGGATTAGATCTTCGGTCCATATAGTTAGCAAGTACTTTCGATGCATACAAACACCATCTTCAGGCATAGATGGAATTTTTTTCTTCAATATCAGGTAATTTCAAGTAAAAAATTCCAAGACGAAAATGAATGTGTTACTTATCGAAAGATGTTTAATTGCAAACTATATGGACCGAACATCTAATCCAGAGTACAATTACTAAAATCAAGGATCGTGTCGTTCAGCGATTGGTCAGTAAATTAATGCCTTCTTAATCTGTTAGCGAAGTGAATTCACCATTAATTACATTAACTTTATTGATTTATTCCTTGAATGACTATTTTATAATATTAAGTTGCGTTACTTCTTAATATATATAATAATTTATAGTAATTTGGCATTTCAAGTAGCGTTGTGACACAAGGTCAGTTTAAAGTGGCGAAACCGAGCACGTACAGCCGGGCTAGGAACAAAAATTCCCCGAGTACCCGCAACCGTTGGTTACGCTGGACTCGGTGCTAGCAATATCACTTTTCAGGTTTCAATAATTTGTACATTGATTTTTAAAAAGTTAATTTCATTAATTAAGTGTCCTTCATTACTGTTCTTTTATTTGAGGATTGCTTTGATTTTCATATCAAAAATAGTTCTGTTTAGGTATATCGTCTTATATAGTGCAGAGAAATGTTTGAAATTTGCATTTTACTTGACTTTCAACAGGTTGGCATCTATTTGTAAAACTTTCCTTGACTATAATAAGTCAATTTATGAATGAAATTGGCATTTAAAATTTTTGTATCAAAGATTTCAAGTAGTGAATATATCTTAATTTGCGAAGCCTCCTATTAAAAAAATATTTGGGTCTACTCTATATTGTGCCCTCTTTTAAATTAAATGTTACAGAGAGTGGAATTATACTCCATTTGTTCTTTTCTTACCTATATATATATATATATATATATATATATATATATATATATAGAGAGAGAGAGAGAGAGAGAGAGAGAGAGAGAGAGAGAGAGAGAGAGACAACACCATCAATTGATAAGAGACCAGAAGGGTTGAAACAAAATGGCTATTTTTGTAGTGAATTTATAAAATTTATGTTATAATTTTCGAATAAATTATATTTGCTCTACTCTATAGAGAGCACTCTTTTTGGAATAGTATTTTTTGGTTAGTGGAATTTATTCCGTATACACCACTTCTATACTTGGATATATATATATATATATATATATATATATATATATATATATATATATATATATATAGTTGGATTGATGTGAGTTTGTGACTCTGGGTTTCACGCTATTTGCGATCGTCAGACAAGAGTTTGTCTGAGGATCGCAAATAGCGTGAAACCCAGAGTCACAAACTCACATCAATCCAACTAAATATGTTAGCTCTATCACTGATATTGAGCACTTTCCAATAAGTACGGCGCATATATAATATATAAATAATATATAAAAAAATGCATATATATATATATATACATATATATATACACACACACACATTTCACACACACACACACACACATATACATATATATATATATATATATATATATATATATATATATATATATATACATATATATATATGTATATATATATAAAAGTGAACATAGAAGTCAACACTTAGAGGCGACAGTCTGTTTCATGCTAGATGCAATCGTCAGGCGGCCTGACGATTGCATCTAGCATGAAACAGACTGTCGCCTCTAAGTGTTGACTTCTATGTTCACTTTTATATTTATACACGCTCTATCTCTGATATTGGACACTTAATCCTATAAATATAGCACACTTTAAGATTATATATATATACATATATATATATATATATATATATATATATATATATATATGTATATATATATATATATAAAAGGATTCAAAGGATGAGCGTTATCTTCCCCATAAACTGTGCCTTTTACTCTATATATGGTTTGGCTCTTGGGCTTGTACAAAGTGAACGTTATTGTAAAATAAGTGAGTGAAAAATACGATTTAAAATGATAATCACTCTAACATTGGAATCGCATATCAGTTTCCGAAGACGTTTTGGGGTATTTGTAGTTTTGTATTATCTGCAGTATTTCCTGAATGTTTATTTAAATCGTCCAGAGATGGAATCCACTTTTGGTTGGCACGCTGTTTGATGTAACCCCGTGTAAAGTAATCCAGAAGCTGGTGATCTAGTTCGCAATGCCTTCTTTTGCGTCCAACTCGATCTGGAAGCCGTTCATTTGGAATGTTATGACCTGATGACAAGAGGTGCCATCTTGTTGAAATACGATAATGCGGCTTATCTCATATGCACCCAACCGGGATGCAAAGAATTGCTGAAACAAGAGGAATCGACTCTGTAACTTTATCTTTGCCAAGGCAAAAAAGTTCCATAAATCTGAGAGTTTGTTCAATCGGATTCATCCTTGATCGTTTACCTTTACTCATATCGGACAAAGTCATTTGGACATTTATCAACTCAAACGCGAATATCGAAGAGATTTGGTTTCCCAAATATTCCAGAACATATACGCAATGCAGTAGAGTTGTTTTCTTTCCCTTTTTTCTTTTTTTTTTTTTGTTTCTTTGTTTAACAGCAATATCAACTTTATGTGAGTCATTTAATGCCGAAACTTACTTTTGTTCGGAGATTAAGTATTTTTTCTTTTACAAAAATCTGTTCCTGGCAGTTTATTTCTTAAAATCTATACTTTCAGTTTTTTTTACCCCAGTTTTGGTGTTCACTATTTGCCCATAGCTGACCCTAACAGGTGCCACAACCTGGGCCAGTGTGCATCTGGGAACAACTGCAATTAACAGGTGTTCCACGCTCCTCAAAACCTCCCGATCAGAGGGCTTGCTGCCGAATGCAGTTTGTCGTCATACCCAAGACACCTCCCGTTCAGAGGGCTTGCTGCGGGATGTAGTTTATCGTCATACGCAGGACGAGGATGTGTTTCGAAATGCTACACCATCATTTGAAATTTAAATGAACACGAAATATTTTCCATGTAAAATTTTTCTAACTGGTTGTTATTACTCCAAACATTATTTTTAAAGGATACTCGTGTTTTAAATAGACGTCTCATTTTCATATGAATCGCCCGTCTTTTGAACAGGAAAAGGGGTGTGTCTCTTGTTTTCTGGTTAAGATTGCGGTTTCTTTTAAAGATTTCCCATTCTATTTCATTCCCGGTAATCCATTGCGTCTTAGTGGAATTATCGCCTTACTTGGGATGAAACAATTAAAAAAAATTCACGGATATCGGCCTACGCAGGCGAGAAATCTTAATAAAGAATATGTGCTCGTCGGTAGGGTTCGAACTCCTCTGCTTTTGCAGGAGGTACGCCCGTTTTATCCGACTTGCTTTCGACCCTTCCGCCATAGACAGCATCAGATATCTGCAAACTTACTTCCCCTTTTAAGGAATGAAAATATTTCAAAAGTCTATTTCAAAGACGTTCATCCAGTAAAAATAAGGGTTGCGGTTAGAAAAATAGCGGAGAAAAAATAAACTCTTTAGAAATACGAGGTTGACAAAATGTTCTGTTTGTTGTTTTGTACTAATAATGTGTAAACCAGGTAAATGTAACGACGTCTATTATGAGAATCTGTTTCAAACAAGGAAGTTAAAATAGAAATTTAAACGCTCTACTACTGTTTTGGTGTCCTCCCTCTAAAGAGTCTATGTTGGACTCTTCCGCCTACTATAAAATTAGTCTGAGAGAAGGCCTTGGGAAACAGTCGACTAGATTGTTCATCTGTCGAACTCTCTCCCTCGAAAAGAGAGGAACCTGGACGAGGCTTTGTCGAACGGCAAGGTTTCGTCCGGGGAGGTACACAGGCCTTGAACACGTTTATGCGGGTTCTAAGAGGATATTTTTGGCCTAACCTACGGGCTCGGAGAACCCACGGTAAACTTGGCCTTGTGCCACATACATCCCTCGTGGGGGAGAGGGGGTCTGTTAAATATAACAGTCGAATAGATCTGTTCCAGTTGTGATGGTCAAAATCTCAGACGAGCCTCTGTCGAAAGGCAGAGTCTCGTCTCGGGAAACAGCTACCCGATCCCGTTTTATACGGGATCTATGGGAAATGTTGGCCGAGTTTAGAGGCTCGGATTGCCCCACATTAAACTCGGCCTTGTGACACATCCTACCTCGTGAGGGGACTGGTAAATATAACAGTCGAGTAGATTGAACGCTGGTCAATCGATACCCATTCGCTAGTTGTGTAATACTCTTCTGCTTTACTTAGGCATGACTGATTAAATAAATTACAAATATTATGTCTGCTTATTTTTAGCAGAATCCGTTCATATTCACGGATATTTTTCCGTGTATTACAATCAAATGATGTAAGAAATGAACTTTAACATCATTTGATCTCGGGTTAATCATTATATATCCTACATATCCTCATAAAATGCATTAATTACTTCTTCCTTTTAAGCCTTGCCACAATCTCATCCAGTAGTTTTCTACCTTGAGTGGTTTTGGGGTTTTGCATCGAAACTGCGTGGAATTTGTATAAAAGAAACAAAAGTTAAGTACTACAAGAAAACCTTGTCGTTTCTGTCGGCGCTAAATACAAATTTAGATGTTATTAAGTCTAAACTAAATATGGTATTTTTTTCATGCCATATATATATATATATATATATATATATATATATATATATATTACTTTCCCGGGAACGAGGACTGCATAGAAGGCTTCATGTCGGTTGCAGACTCTCATCGCTGCAGTGAAGCCCCCGTTCTGAGACGAATCTCTCGAAACTGTTTTAGCCGTCGGCTTCAATCTCTGAGACCGACGCCGACGTTTCCGTGAAACAACCGACTCTCTTGTTCACTAATTCACACTTTCTGTCTGTCTTAACATCAATATCTATCTATGTATATACGTGTGATGGGACTGTGTATTATATCATTCAGTGTACTATCGTGTATACATACGTACATATATATATATGTGTGTGTGCGTGCGTGCGTGTGTGTGTCTATGCGGAGGGACGTAGTAATACGTAAGTTGGTATCCAGGCGCGTTGTAAAACAACTTGGCGTGAGAGAGCCCTGGGCTTAAATAAAGCATCTCACTGGGAGCTTTGATAGAATATATCTGGTAGAACACGCACAACTTACTTTGCATCCAATTATAGTGATTTTCTAAGCGCTGCTTAGATGTGGCACAAGGCCGAAAGTATGGAGCACCAACTGAGAATCGAACTCACTACTCAGTCGTAATTGTTCTAGCGAGACAAGCTTGCTAACCATTACACCACGTCGAGGTGCCCAAATAGTGAATTTCCAAAAGTAGCTTAGATGTGGCACAAGGCCGAAAGTAGGGGGTACCCAGTGAGGATCGAACTCACTACTCAGTCCTAATTATTGTAACGAGACAAGCTTCTTAACCCTAACCCACCGCCCCGCGGTGCCCCTTTGCATCCAATTATATGTTCTTTTGCGACAAACGTTTTCGAAGTTCAGAGACGAAGCCTTTACTTACGAAAAAGTAATTTATGTAATTATATCGCTTGACGTGAAGTCCTCAAGACTTACGAAAACTGACAGATTTTAATCTTTAATGTCATCGTCATGAATAAACGTCCTCTTTATGCGTCATGTATATGATGATCATGCCTCTCCACAATGTCTCTGGAGCTCTTAATAAATGTTGTTAGTTTGTTATCTATCCTAAACCTCGCCCCGCCATCCATTTACCCAAGCTCGCTAGGTAGGTCGTGCGTTGTTTTCCTCTTACCTTCAATCTGCCTTGTAAGTATCTGATTTTTCACGCCCTCTTTCCTCATTATGTGCCCTAAAAATTTCATCTGCTTCTTTCTGATGGTAAGAATAAATGTCCTTTTTGTTACCATTTTAACATTTCAACTGTCTCTTACTGGTGTTAAGTATGAGTTTCCTTTTCATCTTTTACTTCATGTGCCTTATTCCTTCAGAACGTAGTCAATGATGGCTCTCCACAATTTCCTGTCCTTCGTAACTATTAATCATTTTCTCTTTTTGGTATTTCTCCCAAACCCTGTTACGCAATCCATTTGCTCAGGCCCAATGTGTATGTCATGCGTGCTTTTCATCTGTCCTTGACTTCAATCAGTCCTGTGCATATTAGATTTTCAAAGTCCTCTTTCCACAATATGTTTCCGAGAAAGTTTTTCTGCTTCTTCCTGACGTTAAGAATAAATGTCCATTTTGTTTCCATTTTCACTAATATTTTGTCGTTGCTCGGTCCATATTCTGTGTATTCTTCTATAGAAACACATTTTAGATATTTCAAGTCTATTCTTCATCTGTGAGGAGATTGTCCAGCATTCATTGCCATATAGGAGGACTGATATTACATAACAGTTCAATATTCTTTTTTTTGTTTCTGTTGATTCAAGTCCCTTCTTCATCTGTGAGACATTGTCCAGTATTAATACCATATAAGAGGAATGATATTACATAACAGTTCATTGCCCTTTTCTTTGTTGCTGTTGCTTCAAGTCTCTTCTTCGTCTGATAAGAGATTGTCCAGTATTCACTGCCATATAGGAGGACTGATATTACATAACAGTTCAATATTCTTTTTTTTGTTTCTGTTGATTCAAGTCCCTTCTTCATCTGTGAGACATTGTCCAGTATTAATACCATATAAGAGGAATGATATTACATAACAGTTCATTGCCCTTTTCTTTGTTGCTGTTGCTTCAAGTCTCTTCTTCGTCTGATAAGAGATTGTCCAGCATTCACTGCCATATAGGAGGACTGATATTACATAAGAGTTCGGTATTCTTTTCTTTGCTTCTGTTGATTCAAGTCCCTTCTTCATCTGTGACGAGATTATCCACCATTCACTGCCATATAGGAGGACTGATATTACATAACAGTTCAGTACTTTTTACCTTTGTTTCTAATGAGTATTTCTATTTGTTAATCCATTGCTTAGCTTTTGAAAGCCATCTTTCGCTATCGCAATGTGCCTTCGTATTTCAGTTACGACAATTCCAGTCGCTGTTTACACAATTATCAGATATTTCAATTGTTGCCCAGAAATTTGTTATACATGTTCACCGTAGTCTGAATGTAGAAATCCATCGTAAGTAATTTGTTCAATGAAACAACACCAATATCCAGTAGCAGCTGTTCAATAATTCTTAAGGTCTTCCATATCAGAGGTTGGCAGTGAATATTTGGAGAGAGTATGAAATCGTAGTTCTTCAGGTCTTTCATCTGACAGGTTAGCCGTGGATATTCCGAGAGAAAACAAAATTGCCGCCTTTATACACGTCGGATTGAATATTCCATGTCTTCTGATTGGTTAACCTTCTATTGGTAGACTATAAAATGAGTCAGCTCATTTTGGTTGGCTCACTAGTAAATAAGGTACACAAACATTGTAACAAAATTGAACTGAAATCAAGACAGACCTAAAGACTTGTTAGTAAATGACAATGTATTTTCTACAAAAATTTAAATAATTTTAACAAATAAATTAGCAAAATATCGACTTTTTGACTTTTACTATCATAAAAACTTTTTTGATAGTGATTATCTGTTTGTGTGTGTATTCCCCAACCTTGGCCCAGGAGATCTGAAACTTCTGAAAAAAAATTATTTAAAGAAACTTGAGACAATTTGTGATTAATTAATTACCAGCGTTTATCTTGATTTTTAACCCAACAGATACAAACAAAAGTAAAAACTGTTTGCCTTGTCCGGACTATTGTTGTCGTCATCTTTATTGCCATATTCACAACGTTTCGGCCGTTGTACGCTCCGGCCTTCTTTAGGTGATGTAAATTTAAATTTCTTATGAGACCCTTTTATTTCGCCCACTTGGGATGTTCAAGTCCCTCGTGCAATATTGAGAAACTTAAAGAAAGAATTGACAGAGGAACCTTTCCGACGTGTTAATAAACATGCAGACGCAGAATTGAAATGTGTTTGGAAAAAGAACGATGACATCTTGAACAGCATATATAACAATTAAACAACTCGTAAACTGAATTTTCACGTGTAATTATACTTTTAATACATTGTAACTATGGTGCGCTATTTTTTCCTAACCATATATATATATATATATATATATATATATATATATATATATATATATATATATATATATATATATATATATATATCATACATCGAGCAGAAAATAATTCATCCACAACACAGATTTTTTACAGTGAACTAAAGAATATAAAACAAAAACTTATTAATAATCGCTTTCCAAACTATATAGTTGATGAACAAATAAGGTGCGTTCTTAGAAGTCTCAATACTAAACAAATAGAACATAATACTGCTTCAACTAATCTCCAACACATTAATCTCCTATATCGTAATCAAATGCATACTAATTATAAACAAGATGAAAATATACTAGAAAAAATTAGTAAATACTAATATATCTACAACAGATCCTAGCAAAAAATTAAGTTAATCATATACTACACTAAATTTAGTATATCCAACTCAATTATTCGCAATGATTTCCCCCCTTCGGTTAGCGATTTTCAAAGAACCAACACACAAACTCGCTTTCACAACGCTTGACTCAACATTTGAATCTAACTCTAACATTTTTAAGCATTTAAAACAACATGCCTGGCCACATACACAATTCCGGAAAATCGTCGTTGAAAACACAACTATATTTAAACATGAAAACAAAAACAAATATTCTAGAAGCTACATACATAAAACAGTTGAAACCTAACCTGAACAAAATAAACTATGAAATCTCTACAAATATTCTTAAATGGCTATAATTGATAACAAAAACCATTGATTTATACCAACGGTTTTCCATACTTAATACTTCTCGAATTCACTCTCGCGTGGTCATGTGTGACGTCATGAGCTGTGGTGCGATTTTCGCTTCCAACGTCTCGTATGCACGATTATGTCGTTGATTGGAAATCTTCCATGTAGACAAAAACAAACTATCATTATTGTTTTGTCCATGTATTGTTTAATATATTGTAATGTAATTGTCATCTTTGATAATGGCTTATGTAAGCCGAAAGCTTTGATAGGTTTAAAAAATATGTATGAATATTGTGACTTCCTTTCTTCTTTTAATGATAATTTTATTAAACTTATCAGACGATATGAAGAAAATGTACATAAAATAAATAGACAAAACTTGTCTATAGTATTTAATGTAACATGCATCAACATATATATATATATATATATATATATATATATATATATATATATATATATATATATACTCTTCGGCAGCCTATAAGAGAAACCGTCCTGTAACCTGGTTTATTTTTACACTCCTGAGTCATGAAGGACTCAAGTCACAAATATCATGATAAAGAATAACTCACCAATCGATGAGATCTTTCAAAGCTGATATTTGCTAATTTGTTTTTCAAATATCCACAAGGTGTGTCAGAAATACTTTCACAAATTCTGCGGCGGGTTTCACACGCCAAACAAGGACAAACGCCCATATAAACAAATCCGAAAATCCTTCATTTTTGAGTTATTAAATTCAAAGAAAGTTTCCGGTAGAAGGCGCTGAGCTGTCATTTGGACTAGATTACATTTGTCATTCGTGTACATTTGTGGCTAGCCTGTCTTCAACGTTTAACTTGTGTAGTAATGAGTTAACTCAGAAGTGTTCCGTTTAACAATGGCACGATTTATCATATCTTGAGCAGGCAGATATGATTTTAACATACGGCCGCACGAATGGCAATGGGCCCGAGGCTTCACTGCTGTATAAGATTGCGTTCCCAGACCCAAGACAGCTAAACCATTCAAACTTTGTTTTGGTGTAAGGAACGCCACTTCCGAAAGTATTTTTCATACACCCTGTACAAATCATAATATGTATAGTTCATTTATGGGCCATGTGTAATACACGCTTAGGCGATCATCTATCTTTCGATACATGACTGACAAGGCAGATTTCTTCCCACGGTAGGTTGCCATTTCTTTCTGCGGTAGACCAGCTGCAATCCAAGGCTATAGAACTTGGTCTGTCCTGCTATTTACCCATAGCTTGGGGGGGGAGAAAAAGAGGATTCATAATTTTCCCAAGAGCATTAGCACGTAAGTGAATGTAATGGATTCGACTGGAAATCAGGCAGTCAGTCAGTTATGTACCATGCGTGAGACATGCTTAGACGGTCATGTATCTTTCGATACATGACTGACGAGGTAGATTTTTTCTTGCAGTAGGTTGCCATTTCTTTCTGCGGTAGACCATTTGCCATCCAAGGAATTATAGAACCCGGTCTGTTCTGCTCTTTAACCCATAGCGGTGGGAGAAGAAGAAGACTAATACCTTTCGCAATAATGTATAATGAAACGAAAAAGCGTAAACTTCCGACCCTATTCCCCCGTGGTAAGGAGGTCTACCTGGCTTCTTTAAAAGTGGAGAAATAATGAAAATACAGTGCTTGATTCGTTCTCAAACATTAATCAGCTGGATGTTGATCTGAAATGTTTCTTGTGTTTATTTCGATCGATGTGATTAACAGACAACCGCTGTTTTAAGTGCATTAACACAAAGAAACATCTGTTGGAGAATAAATAATTTGCCATATAAATTCCGTTAAAATATAGATTTAGCGAGTGAAGAAATGAGAATTCCTACCAGGACTCATTTTTGGCGGATACAATCTTAACAATCTCAGATATGCCGATGACACAGTGTTGATAGACACAGAGTGGAAAACACAGGATCTTCTACAGACGCTGGTAAAGGAAAGCGAGAAAAAAGGACCAAGCATCAACTGGAAGAAGGCAAAATGTGTGGTTGTTATACAAAAAAGACCCCAAGGGGCGAATTACAAGGGGGCTGCCAAAATCAAGCAAGTACAAAAATGTAAATATCTAGCAAGCGTTTTAACAGAAGCCAATGTGACAGCAAAATCCGAAGTCGCATTGTAATAGCGAAAGATGACTTCTGAAAGCTAAGCAAAGTTTTAAGAAACAGGAAATTCATGAAGTGTTGTGGCCTTGTTAGGGCCAGAAATATAGACACAAAGATAGGACTTGATTTAAACAAATACATTAACAGAAACAGTAATACAAACATATGCAAACGAGAGCGTTACAGCAAGAATGTCCGACTGTCAGAGCTGACTGCTGGAAACTTCCCTTTCCAAAAGGCAGTACCTGATCCTATTTATAGCTGGGAGAGTTCATGCGTGCGTGGGTAAATTACCATAACATGAAGAAAGAAGGAAAAGAGTAATGAACTGTTACATCATATTGATCTTCTTCTATAGCAGGCGAAAATGTCATTGCAGATTAAGAAGTGCTTGAATCAGCAGAAATGTGTCTCTGCAGAAGGATACTGAGAATACCATGGACTGGACATGTGAGCAAAAGCGAAGTTTTAGATGAAATGGAAACTAAAAGACAATAATATTTAACATAGGAAAGATGCAGTTCTAGGATACATAATGAGAAAAAAGGTTTAGAGACTTTAACCCTCACAGGGGATACTGAAGTCAAAGGAGGACAGAGGAAAGCAGAGATTAATCTTCACTAAATGGTTGTCAGAACAAAGGTTAGGAGAGAAAGCAAAAAATAACAAATTTAGTAAAGGCAACAAATGACAGGAAATTGCGGAGAGCCATGATCTCCCACATACTGAAGGAAAATAGCAGAAAGAAGAAGAGTAATTGATTCGGTTTTTTTACGGCTTATCAACACTTTGCAGGTTATTAAAGGCAGAAAATATATTGGTAATATGATTTAGTGACACAAGTCTTACTAATTAACCCAAAGTTGGGGGGAAAAGAGATGGATTCATACCTTTCCGAACGCTATTTACGCGTAAATGAATAACGAATCCAACTGAAATTGGTATTTGTCTCTCCGATTAATAATTTCGAACCATTATCATTACGCCACCTGCTCATCTAAGCTTAAAACATCTGGTATTCCCAAGCGATTACCCATCTAGGTACTGATCAGGCTCGATGTTGCTTACCTTCGGTGATCGTATGGAAACCGGTGCTTCATTGTGATGCAGCATAATAAATATATATATATATATATATATATATATATATATATATATATATATATATATATATATATATATATATATATATATATATATATATATATATATATATATATATATATTTATATATGTATATGTATATATACATATGTATATATATATATGTATATGTATATATATATGTATATATATGTATATATGTATATATATATATGTATATATGTATATATATGTATATATATATGTATATATATATATATATATAAATATACTATTAAGGTATGCTATATTTATGGGATAAAGTGCTCAATATCAGAGATAGAGCATGTGTAAATATAAAACTGAACATTGAAGTCAACACTTAGACGCGACAGTCTGTTTCACGCTAGACGCAATCGTCAGGCCACTATTGCGTCCAGCAGGAAACAGACTGTCGCGTCTAAGTGTTGACTTTAATGTTCACTTTCATATATATATATATATATATATATATATATATATATATATATATATATACGTCTGTGTGTGTGTGTATTTGTGTGTGTGTGTGTATTTCCCACCTGAAACTCACTCGTACCAGCATCCCACTCAGCCTAGCCAAGCGGATATATACAATAGTCTCAAATACAACCACAAGAGACCACAGACTAGAAGAGATGAAAAAAAATACTCATCAAGCTAAAATCCTCACAAAGTTTGATCTACAATAGCATTAAAAAAGCAAAACAATTTAATATCCACACAGTCCGAGAAACAAAAGGTAAAAAAGAAAAAAAAAGGTCATCCGTTCAACTTTAAACTCAGAGAACAAAGAAATCTGCACACATATACAACTAAATCTAAGAACCCTATTAAAGGACAAAACAATGAAAAGCTTATTACAAAAATACCCAATCATAAAAAGTAAATGACAAACAAAATCACTAAAAAAGTGACTGACGAATACGCAAGTGAGTAAATGCAACCGACTACTTTGCGGAGTATGCAGCTACTCATTACAGAGCCAGGAATTTAATTACAAAGACGGATCTAAATCCAAAATTAAAAATGATTCCTCGAGCGCCTCAGGGAATTTAATATACATAATTTGTATATGCAAAGGTTGCTACGAACATTGTATTGGTCAAACCGGCTAGTCACTCTGGCAAAGGATGACAGTTCATCGCCAACAAATTAAGGATCCCTACACCAGAAAAAGATCCCTTAACCAACATAGAGAGGAATGCGGAGGACAAAATCTGCCAAATTTTAGTGTCTTTCCATTCTACCAGTGCGACTACAGAACAACTGAACAAAGGCGGATTAATAAAGAAATATTTTCATCAACAACTTCAAACTTATATTAATTCATTTCATAAATAGAATTAATATAATATTAATAAATAATATAATATTAATAAATTTTCCTTACCATAAGCGACATATATAGCCAGTCACGCTACTTGATTTATTAATTTTTTCATTTGTTCAAAACATAAGCGTCAACACGTGGAGATACAAACAGTTAAAACATTTTTGACAAGCTAAGCAAAATCGGTTAAAGTAAAAAAAAAAGTAAAACAAATTATTTTCCTGTACACTGAAAATCCAATAAGTAACTACAAACCTCACATCAACGGATTAACATGGGGGAGGGTTGTCCGTTAAAGCCGATTGTCCGTAGATTCAACTGATTCATCACCAGCCAGAACTGATCTGCTATTTCCTCCATGGAAAAACTTAGTAACCGGCGTTGAACGTACACCCGCTTCTTCCAGTTCTTTCTCATTGTTTGTTTCTTTCACTTTTGCAACCGAAACTCTAGCCTCTAACAGCTACTTTCTCATGCACACGCTGATGTGTCGTACTTTATATACTGTACACCCGACTTTGTTTACAATTGAAAGACCCGCCACCAAGCGCTCACTTTCAGAACTAATACCTCTTGTTCCGCTAATTCAACAAATTTTGAAATACATCGCTAACGATTTGGAAGTTTTCTCCTGCAGATTTTTTTAAAAAATTGCATGTAGTTTTTGTCCGTTGCATCCGAGGTCCGTTGATGGGAACTTCGTAGATGAGAGGTTTGTCTGTAAGTTTTAAGTTTAATTTTCTCTGTAAAAATACATATATTATAGATAAATATAAATATTAGGTGTTTTTCTCTCAATTCTTATTTTAGTCTAGGCAACAAGTTTTTGTACAGAATCTTCCTAAGAATTTCATTTTATTTTTAAATTATGAGAGCTAGTTGCCAATCTAATACTGTCCTTACGTTCGTAAAGTTGAGTTACCAATGAGGAAAGATCATCTTTGTCGCTTTAGTATGATCAGAGCACCGATCCACACAGACAAGCCACTAATGTCAGTATAGATTTCTTCCAAATCGTTTCTATATGAAACGTCTTGTTTTCTTCTGTAATTTATGCCAGTCGCTTAGAAGTAACCAACACAACAAGCAATTATATTTATGTTTTATCTATTATCTGTAAGCTTGAAATATTTTATACGTATATCTTTTCCAATTAGTATCACGCATAAGAAATGTCCGTCCGTTGTCATTTGTCTCTTAAATCTTGATACAAGATCATGGTTTTAAAAAAAAGAAGAGAAATTTGCGTCATTTTACATCAAAAATCCGTCGTGAAAATCAGTCGATGAACGAATGATAAGAAGCGAAAAAGGTGTTGGAAACAAAATGAAAAAGGTTTTTTTTAAAAAAAAAAAAAGGAGCTAAATGAGAAGACGTGAGTGTACAGTTAGATCACCTCGTTTGACTAGAGAGTGCTCTGTAAAAAAACAAATAGCGCACGAATGTTATTGATGAAGACAAAATTTGCTGCTTGATACGAGGGTCATTCAATAAATAAGGTGAATGTTTTGGTATAAGGACTTCTAATACAGATAGAAGCTCACGTTTTTTTTTATTTTTCAACGTAGTCTCCCAGCACTGTCACACACTTTTCCCATCTGTGCACAAGCTTCCATATTCCCTCAGCGTAAAAGTCTTTGGACTGATGTCTCAGACAGTCGCTCACAACACTTTTGACTTCATCGTCACTTTTAAACTTCGTGCCTCTGGTGAACGCTTTCAAGGGACCAAACAGGTGAAAGTCTGAAGGGGCAAGGTCTGGGCTATAAGGGGGATGGGCGAGCAGTTACCAATCCAGCTCGTTGATGGTCTGCACCGTTTGGGCTGCTCTGTGAGGCCTTGCGTTGTCATGATGCAGGATGAGTCCTTCTGACTGATGACACCTGCGTTTGTCCCAACAGATAAGCTCAAAGTCCTTGCAATGTCATTCACTCTCACCCTTCTGTCAGACTGAATGAGGTCATTGACGGATTTGATCACCTCAGGAGACCTCACTTCAGTAGGCCTCCCAGGCCTGTCTTCATCCTCAACACGGTTCCGTCCTTCTTTAAACAATTTAGCCCACTTGTAGACATTTTTTTGGCTGAAACATGTGGCACCATACACAGTGGACATTCTCCTATGAATTTCAACTGGTTTGCACCCTTCAGCAACCAAAAACTTGATAACTGACCGCTGTTCAATCCTGGAGCATGCTTCTTGGTCGGCCATCTTTGGTAATCGCCAAAACTCTCAAAGTTTTTTTTTTTTTAATCTGCAAAATAAATTAAATCCATGTGAAAAAGAAGTAAAACAAAAAAGATAAAAAAAGAGTAAGCTTCTATCTGTATTAGAAGTCCTTATACCGAAAAATTCACCTTATTTATCGAATGACCCTCGTATAAAGTGGGTATTTTATTTGTACATTTTTACGCTGGTGCATCTGTGCAGGATCAGGATCTGGGTGTGGGGAACCTGATAAACTTTGATCAAGAGATACTAAAACAAACACAACTTGCTCGTTTAGAGGGTGTTTATTAATTGTAGTTCACAGAAAGTAATTGCATGTATATCAGACGACAGACATTTAAGTGTCAATTAATTATATCTTCGCGTTGACGCCATTGTTTTCTCGCTTCTTTTGTCTCTCTCTCTCTCTCCCTCTCACTCTCTCTATCTCTAAATCTACCTATCTTGATATGTTAGTACTTCTGCTTGTTAAATGTTTATATCTATAATAATTTGTTGGAATCTATCTACAAAAAAAAAGTCAATATTGATTGGTTCGTTTTTTACGGCTTATTAACCATTTGCCGATTATGTAAACCAGAGAATATTTTTAGATTGTAAGATTTTTTTTGGGGGGGGGAGATAATATCTCCTCAAAGATGAAGAAGGGACATGAACCAACAGAGATGTGGTTCTACAGGAAGATGCTGAGGATACCATGGACCGAACATGTGAACAGCGACGAGGTTTTAGAGAAAATAGAACCAAAAAGTAAACTTATATTTAAACTAAGAGATATAAAAGAATCTACAAGATCTCCTAGAAAAAAAACTGGGAAGGAAAGCAAGAAGAAAGGACTAAGCATCAATTGCAAGAAAACAGAATATATGTTTGTCAGCAAAAGGAACAGCCCAACATATATCCGTGAAGTATTCGAATACAGGATCGGAAATGTGACACTGAAATCCGAAAGCGCATTGGGGTAGGGAAAAATGCCTTCCAGAAGCTAAGTATAATATTAAGAAACACGGAAAATTCATTAGAAACAAAGAAAAGAGTACGGAAATGTTATGTAATATCATTCCTCCTATATGGAAGTTAATACTGAACAATCTCCTCACAGATGGAGAAGAGACTTAAAGCAATAGAAACAAAGAAAAGAGAACTTCACTGTTATATATTATCAGTCTTCATATATGGCAGTGAATACTGGATAATCTCCTCACAGAAGAAAAGGAGACTTGAAGCAACAGAAACCAAGAAATGAGTACTGAACTGTTATGCAATATCAGTCCTCCTATACGGCAGTGGATACTGAACAAACTCCTCACAGATGAAGAAGAGATTTAAACCAATAGAAACAAAGGAAAGAGTACTGAACTGTTCTGTAATATCAGTCCTCCTATATGGCAGTGAATGCTGGACAATCTCCTCACAGATGAAGGAGCGACTTGAAGCAACAGAAACAAAGAAAAGAGTATTGATCTGTTATGTAATATGAGTCTTCCCTTATGTCAGTGAATGCCGGGCAATCTCCTCACAGATGAAGAAGAGATTTAAAGCAAGAGAAACAAAGAAAAGTATTCTGAAATCTTATGTAATATCAGTCCTTCTATATGGCAGTGAACACCAACATAAACAAACAGTTTGACAAACATGCAAAAACACACGAAAAGACTAGGATGACTGTGTGCCTGAAGGCATGTGTGTTTGTATGTCTGCATGCGCACACGCACACATAGGCGTGCTTATAAACACACACGTGCATAAATATGAATACACGCAAATCATTTCAACCCTGACCTAAATTAACAGGTCAACGATAAACCAGATAGCAATGCGGAAGGTGAGGAAAGAATAAAAGAGAAAAAAGAAAGAAAAAAAGAAAGGAAGAGAAAGAGAAATCAACTGTCAATCAACACCGATCAACAGCGAAAGGAATTAAATAAGGTATTCATACCAATAACGTACAAGGAAACCACAGCAAATTAACTCTGTTCCGACCAGTCGTTATACCTATATAGCCAGGAAACTCCGAAGTTAAGTGAATATAATTTTTCTATATTATTTATATATACATACATACATACATACGTATATATATATTAAAATATTAAAATACTAAGTAAAGTTAAATAATACAACCTACTAAAATATATTAAATATTAAATTACTAAGCACTAAGTTAAATAATACAACCTACTAAAATATATTAATATATTAAAATACTATGTAAAAATAAATAATACAACCTACTAAAATATATTAATATATTAAAATACTATGTAAAAATAAATAATAAAACCTACTAAAATATATTAAATATTAAATTACTAAGTAAAGTTAATACAATCTACTAAAATATATATAAATATTAAATTACTAAGTTAAGTTAAATAATACAACCTACTAAAATATATTAACATATTAAAATACGAAGTTAAATAATTCGACCGACTATAATACACACACCACACAAACACACATACCAACACACACAGACGAACACACAGACGAACATACAAAAACACAAAAAATATTAGGATGACTGTGTGCCTGAAAGCATGTGTTTGTATATATATATATATATATTTGCTGTCGTTATTAAAGGAAGAGAGAAAATTACCGTGTTGATACATATTAATTAATTCAGACTATTAGCATAATGTAATCATCAATATGTTGCTTTTTACTAAGACAAATATTGTAGTGTTCATCATTTTTCTAACGCATAATAGTGGTATTTATCTAAAAGTTAATTTTTTTACAAGTGAAGTGAAAAACGCTGAGGTTATGTGTACAATTTAGTTTGGTCTAAAGTGTAGGCGAGGTAACTAAGTTACGAGGGTCTGAGTGTTTTTTAGTATTCAAATTATTAGTATAAGCCTAGATATTTTCAACTATTTACTGTAAACATTTTAAAAAATTTGTGCAGTCGACAAAACTTGTCTAAATTATTCAATGAAACATCTCTCTTTCTCTACATATATATATATATACATATATATATATATATATATATATATATATATATATATCTTATATATATATATATATATATATATATATATATATATATATATATATATATATATATAGTCAAACCTAATGAGCCAGACAAATGAGCCAGCTGACCCTGACGATCTGCCTAAGTGAAACCTTGGTAGGTTTGTCTGGCTCATTAGGTTCTGACTAGGTCTGCTCTACGTTTGTATCGAGCTCTTTAGTAGGTTAGTTGTTTACTCGCATCGGGGTTTTTTTCTTTGGGCCTTGAACCTGTATCAGTGCGATTATTTTCGACACACTTTCATGTTCCTGGCTCTTTCTTTTTTAAAACCTTTTTTTCTCCTTCGAGATTGATTTGGCTATTTTTAAATCAAGAATTCGAAGGTTTTTCGACACGAGTATAGTCACCTATATATATATATATATATATATATATATATATATATATATATATTAAACATGTAATATTGAATGTTAAACACAACATAGTCTTGCATATTTTCTATGTTGTCTTTAACATTCAATACTACATGTTTAAAAGAAAAGTTGCTGCCAAATTACACACACACACACACACACACACACACACACATATATATATATATATATATATATATATATATATATATATATGAAGAAATATAGTTTCAAGGTATGTTATATTTATGGGATAAAGTACTCAATATCAGAGATAGAGCGTGTGTAAAGACAAAAGTGAAAACGATAGCGTTTAGCAATCAGGCCGCTCGATGGCGCCTCTGTGTGTTGACTGCAATGTTCACAGATAGATAGATAGATAGATAGATAGATAGATAGATAGATAGATAGATAGATAGATAGAACCAAGTATAGGATTGGTGTATACGGAATAAATTCCAATAACCAAAAATGCTATTCTTAAAAGAGTGCTCAATACAGAGTAGAGCAAATATAATTTATTCGAAAATTAGAACATAAACATGTTATAAAACCATCAAGATTCAACACTATCACTTGATAAGACACCAGCATTGGCTACTTTTGTAGTGATATATATAGATAGATAGATAGACAGATAGATAGATAGATAGATAGATAGATAGATAGATAGATAGATAGATAGATAGATATTAGTGGTCAATATATATATATATTGAACAATAAAAAATATTCAAAAATTAAAATCTTCAGACACACTGGGTTGTATATTAATATTTTTTCGTTTTTATTATTATTTCATTTAGTTTCCTCGACTAGTTTCGGCCAACATGGCCATCATCAGGGGAAAAATAATTGTCTGCTTGCTGGTAGCAGTGAACTACAGAAATGAATTTCTTGATGGAGAAAATTAACTTTTGTCTGTAGTTTTCATTTGTTTTTTTACTTTTTTATCATGAATTTTGGTCAGTCCTTGTGTTGGTCAAACAGTCACTTTTAAGTTGTTATTTAAGATAAGGGCTGGATGGATACATGCTGTTCTGAATTGCCTTGGTCAGTTTGACAGTTTTATTGGTTCCTGGAGAGGGGATGTGTCTCTGTTAAGTGTGTGTGTGTGTGTTATTTGGTTCTTAGGGAGCGAGTGAGTATGATATGTGTAAGCGTGTGTATTGCTGTGGGTGTGTGTTATCATTTGGCTCATTAGGGAGTGAGTGAGTATGATGTGTGTAAGTGTGTTTATTCGTGTGGGTGCGTGTATAAGTGTGAAGCCTCAACACCTCCGTAAGCCTGTCTGTCTTGTGTGGGTGAGAAATGTGGGTAGGTTTTAATTTGTAGGGTTATGTATTAATACTATCTATGTTGTTAAATTTATGGTTTAGCCCGGCTGGATAGTGTGTTTTTAAACGCTGTATCCACTTATTTTCATGAAACTAAAATCTTTCTAATGTTATCTGCTCTGGACTTTTCTCTTCTCTCAATTATAGTGAATTTGGCATGGGTTTTGAAGTCGTGTTTTTCTAGGCGGAAATGTTGTTCTACAGGTAATAATCCTTCATGGGGTGTCGACTTAATTCGATTGCGATAATTATTAATTCTGTAGTGAAAGGGCCATTCAGATTTTCCTACATATTGTTTCCGGCATAGGGTGCATTCTAGGAGGTAAATTATGTTATGACTTCTACAGTTAGAGTCGTGGTAGATTTTGAAAGTAGATTTAGTGACTGAGCTAGCGAATGAATTCGTGTGGTGTCTAATGTGGTTGCAGCATAAACTTCTTTTGTTGATACATGGTTGGGAAAATCCTGTTGTTTTTGTTGTTGGTTTATTACAGATTACCTTGTCCCCTGAAATGTGGTTACTACCTATGATTTCTTTTAGGTTCTTAGGTCTACGATATGCTAGAAGGCCGGGTTTCTCAAACAATTTTTTTAGGTCTGGTTTGAGATGTAGTATTTCCCAGCGACTTTTGATTATTTGGGATAGTGGAGGCAGAGTGGGGTTGAAAGTGGTTACTAGAGGGATGCGGCTGGGTTTATTTTTTAATCTTGTATATTAGGGTGTCTTCTCTAGGTGTGGAAATTGCTTTATTTATTTGTTCCCTGATTAGGTGTTGTTTATAGCCACGTGTTGTGAATTGATGCTCCAGATTTTCAATGTGTTTGTTTAATTCTTCATTGTGGGAACATATCCTTCTGAGTCTAAGTGCTTGTGAATAGGGAAGGTTCTCGTTGAGGTGTTTAGGGTGGGAAGACTTAAAGTGTAGATAGTTGTGGGTGTCGGTGATTTTAGTGTGTAGTGTCGTTTGTATTTTCCTGTTTTCATCTATGTAAATGCAGGTGTCTAAAAATATTACCGATCTTGTCGATTTTTCATAGTCAAACTTAATTGAGTCGTGCACTGTGCTTAGGGTCATGAGGAATTGGATAAGTTTGTCTTCACTGTCCTTGTATACAAAGAATCTATCATCGATATATCTTTCATAGAATACGCAGTCGCTACCGAAGAGGGGATAGATATGGGTCTCTTCAAATTTTCCCATGAATATTGTAGCATATTATGGAGCTGCAATGGTGCCCATGTCACAGCCTCTTACTTGCAGGTAGTGTGCTTACATATATATATATATATATATATATATATATATATATATATATATATATATATATATATATATATATAAAAATTCCCAAGAGGATAGAATCCAGGTAGAACTCAATGTCCAGAACAGAGTAAGAATATAATATTAAAGGCTCAAACACTAATATTACATGGTTATAATTTATTACATTGGAATCGTAACCACGATCCAATTCATCAGACCTACAAATTCAAAAAGAAATCGGAAAATATAACTCCGGGTATAAAAAACAAAACACTCTCATCAAATTTTGTTTTTTATACCCGGAGTTATATGTGGTTACGATTCCAATGTAATAAATTATAACCATGAAATATTAATGTTTGAACTTTTTTTATCATATATATATATATATATATATATATATATATATATATATATATATATATATATATATATATATATAATGGACTCTCCCGTCGGTTCCGACGTATGAGGATCTGACAGCTTAGTTGATTCAGTTATGACATTTTGTGCGATAATCTTAAGTGGCATTTAAGACCCGCTAGTGATTTACAAAGGAGGCCACACATAGAGCAAGTGTAAGGATTGTGAGATGAGATCACTGTTGGATTGACTGACCTTTTAGATCCCGCTCTCGCTTCTTGAAGATGATTCAAACAAGCAGATTGAAAATTGCTGATTCCACTAAAACACATTGATCTCCATTCTACCCGCTCCAAGGCTAAGCGCTCAAGGGCGTTATGTGGTATATTCACTGCTGACAAGTTGCTTTTCAGCTTGTCTTTGTATCTTAGCCATGGGTGTCCTACATTACTGAAGCCCTGATGTAACTGGCTGTACATTAGGATCTTGGGTATCTTGTCATCAGACATTCTCAAGACATGACGAGTCCACCGTAATTGAGTCTGTATGAGAAAGGTCTCGATTCCTCCAATATTACACCTGTTAAACAGGTCTACGTTAGATCTTGAAGGTTACCTCTTCAGATTGCATGCAGACAGATTTTATGGAAAACATCCAGCTGGCGTATATGGTACCTGTATGGAGTCCACGACTCTGAACCATACAAAAGTAGGGCAAGTACAACATCTCTGGAAACCCGAATTTTCGTATCCAGTCGAATACCCCACTCATTCCACAAGCGATGGCAAAGTTTGCCAAAAGCACTGTTAGCCTTAGCAATCCGATGCATGATTTCATCATCTAAAGTTCCACTGTAATTGACTTTGCTACCAAGATAGGTGAAAGACTTTACATAGTTCAGGGTTTTGTCTTCTACTTTCAATGGTCTCTCTGGAAATTTGTAGACTGGTGGTTTTTGTTTCTCATCACGCAATTGCTTCGGAGTAGGACAAGGTTGGTGCACAACTTCAGTTTTCTTTATGCTAAGTGTAAGACCAAACGCTCATTTAATACTTTTGTTTTGGTTTGGGAAGATAATTAAAATCTATTTATTCAATTTTGGGGTTGATTGTTGTAGTTTATTCTAACTATTATTTTGGTAGGAGTAGTTTTTAATTTGTTTATTACATTCATGTATTTATTTGGATTGATTATCTTTATTTGTTTTTTCTAACGGTTAATTTATCGGGGTCGATTAGTTTGTTTATTTATTTATTTGTTTGGATTAATTTACATTAATTTATTTTACTTGTTTTTTATTATTTATTTATTATACTGTATATTTTTATTTACTCTTATCGTTATATTATAGTTATAGCTATGTTTTTCGTCAGATTTTTGGTTTGATTTTTATAGTCTAACTAATATTTTGGTCTTAATGGTTTGTTAATTCGTTTATTATTTACTTTATTTATTTGGTTTCATTGATTTTGTTTTTATTTTTATTTATTTATTCTATTTCGTCTATTCAAACGGCTGTGATTTGGTAATTTGTTTGGGTTAATTTATTTTGCTTATTTTATTGTCATTTTGTTTATTTAATTATTTATTTTATTTTATTTTATTTTTTTCAGTTTTCTATTTTTAAGTAATGTAGTAAAAGTTTGTTTTCATCTCTGCATTTTGAGATGAGCTCGGATCGTTTATTTAATAATTTATTTTAGTCTGAGAAGCTATTTTTTCCTCCAAGCAAAGTTTGCAAATATTTTGTGTAGGGTGCTTGATCCCCGAAGGTTTTTGTGTGAGTGTTTGGAGAATATTTTTCCTACGTTTGTTTTTACGTTTTTGCTGTACAGTGGGTTGAACCATATGATATTTCTTTTCCTGTTGGCCTTTTTGTGTTCTGTGGTGAGTATGTGAGTGTCGCTGGGAATCCAATATCTTTTAGGGCTGTTTCCTAGTCTTTCTTAGCTTTGTTAAATATAGATTCATTGAAGGAGTTATCGGAAAGCCTGCGGTCAATCGATTTTGATATATATATATATATATATATATATATATATATATATATATATATATATATATATATATCATTCTTTAAATATGACGTTAAATATGACGGACATGAAAAAAGAAATTATTTAATTTTCCATAGATCCTTGGCAGTCAAATTGGTATATTTAGATTGGTCATCGACAGTTTAGATTTCATGGAGTTTATTTTGTTTATGAACTACAAGATTTGCAATGTTTCCTAATTAGAGCGTACCTAAAATTCCTATCCCCAAAGAATATTTCTGAGTGAACTAAAGCACATAAAAAACATTAGACAATAATCATTGAATACCAAATAAATGTATTCTTATAAAATACAAGACACCAGCAAAAAAATACGAATCAACAAAGCATATTTTACGCCAACCAGATGTGCAATAATTATAAGCACGGCGAATTCGCTCTACGAAAAATCATTAAACGCCATATTTCTGCTGTAATTCTCGAAAAAACGTGTAAAAATTATACTACAGAAAATGCAAAACTATAAACCTTGTAGTTAATAATCAAAATAAACCCCATCAAATCTAAACTGGCGATGACTTATATGGGTATCAATTTCGCTGCCTTGTAACGTTGGAAAAGCTATAAAAAATTTAATGAAATTTTCTTGTCCGCCATATTTAACGAAAAATGTTTAAAAATGTCCGCCATATTTAACGAAAGTTGTTTAAATATGTTTCTTTAAAAGAAACTTACTGCCCAAATATACATGAATATATATGGTGAACTGTCCCGTCGTATTCGATGTATGAGGGTCAAGCAGCTCAGTTCCTAGGAACCGGTAGCCAGACACCAGCTCATATGATTTGATTATAGTGGTGAAAGCTATGTGTAGAAGCAACCACACTTTTTGAAGGGCTGAATACAGAGACCTGGTGCACTACGTGCCACAAAAACCCCAAAAGACCCTCCTTAAATTCAGAGTTGTCCTTCTCCTAGACCAGTTGCCATCCAAGGCTATGGAACCCAGTCTGTTCTGCTATTTACCCATACATGGAGGGAGAAGAGGATTCATACCTTTCCCAAGAGTATTAGCACGTAAGTGAATGCAAAGGATTCGACTGGAATTCGAACTCGGCTCTCTGATTCCTCAATCCGAGTCGCTATCCACTACGCCACCGTGCGTGTCTGTGCGTGCGTGCGTGCGTGTGTGTGTGTGTAGAGGGAGAGGGAGAGAGGGCGAGAGAGACATTCTTTTCTATGTCTCTTCCTACTGATATATTACAGGTGAAGGAAGGAAGAGAAGGCACACTTATTTCGGTCTTGATCTTATGAGCTTCCGTTTCATTTACCATTTCCGGAAACCATTATATATTTCAGTAGCCACCGCCGTCCAAACATTTAGCAAATATTCTCAAGTTCATTGTTGGTTGCCCCGAGAGACCACTGTCTTGAGAGCTTCCAGTAAATGCAGCTCAAATAAGAATTCTTTTTCACAGCTTCGGATCAAAGAAAATCGGAAAGTTTCTCGGTGGACAAAGCAAAGAGACGTTGTCGAAAGAGACGAATTTTGTCTTTTATTTGCAGCAGACTTTTAAGACAAAATGGCGTTAGTTAAAGATCAAGGCATATCAGAACAACTTTGATTTGCAGTTAATGTTTCTTTCTTTACTAAAGTTCCCCCAATATAAGGCCAAAGAGCCACTCAAAATAGAGCGTTACTTATTGAGGCGTGTGATATTAACGCAAGACGAGGAAGTAAGACGTAAAGATTACGAGGATATAGCCGATAGATAACGACAGATACACGATTAAAGAGGTTATAATTGGCATCGTCTGGGAAGTATCCTCGCAGGAGACTCTTCGGCAAAGTAGTTGTGCTTGGGAAGAGGCTTTGGGAGTAGAATGCCCTTTTTACCTTCCAGAGTTGCCTGTTTAATGACATATCGACTCCTCATGGTCATTTAATTTTCTTGGGAGCTTTGAAGTAATAAAACTATGATACGTGTTATTCTGCTTTCAAAATTGAATCCATGGTAGATGATACTCAGATTTTGTGCATATACATGTTTGTATGGATATAATTATGAAAGGCGATGATATCTGTGTTATATGTTGTATTTTTGTTGAAGTTATATTTTTGGAATAGAATTTGATTTAAGAAATTACAGGATATTATATGGGTCGATGTCATGAAAGTTATTTCATGTTCGTTCGTAGATTTTGTTTTGCTGTATATCAACACCTTTATGGTGTATTTAATGTTGAAATCTAAATATTTTGAATAATTTGATGTCTTCAAGTAAATATATTTTGAATGCAATTGTATTCCTGCAACAACAGATAAAATTTGCTTGAAAATGTATTTTTGGAATTTCTACTATCAAATGTAGTTATGGTCATTTTGTTTTAAAATGTATTGTTGGTCATTATACTATAAAAATATATTTTTATTCTTTCATAGTGTTTTGACTCCAATTTCGGACCCATATCTTGGTCCTTAACTGTTTCTACCACCCTGGATCTGGATGGACCTGGGGACAACAGTAATTAAGAATTGGTTCCACGCTCTTCAAAACCTCCAGATCTTTTTTTTTTAAGCGTATCACCCCAAGCAAGGCTGGAGGCCACTATCACACAAGGGGTTATGGAAGGGTTGGAGGAAGAGCAGATAGGAGGGGTAAAGGAGAGGATGTGGAGAAAGAGAAAGACAGTGGGTCGATCAAGGCAAGGGGGTTACAGAAGATTTGGAGCGAGAACAGATAGGAATGAAAGGTGAAAGGATGTGGAGAAGGCAACTGGAGATGTCGATTGACGCTACACTTAAACCGTTGGAGATTGTATTTGTCAGGGAAACAGTAATAGGGAAGGGATTTCTACAGGCGAGATGTGCGAGACATGAAGCTATTGGAGTAGAAGAGACGTCTACATCTAACAGTTTCAACGGTGAAGGGTTGGGAACGGGATGCCAGCCTCGTAGGACGTTTAAATTCACGATTTGCGTTGCTTCCTGGATGCAGTTTTATTGTCAGACTCAGAACTATTTTTACTGATCTGGCTTGAAACTGAGTAGAGTAATTATTATTTCACAATGCCTCGTACACTATGTCTACTTGGCCAATTCAGATGTAGGATAAGATTTTGAGAATGTGATGGTACAACTCTCTAATGAAGCAAAATATATCACACCGTAACATTGAAAATGTTTTATGCTAGGAATTCTCAGCTAGTCATATCCTTAATTCTCTTAATTCCTCTCATATATATATATATATATATATATACAGAAATATAGTCTTAAAGTGTGCTATATTTATGGGGTAAAGTGCTCAATATCAGAGATAGAGCGTGTGTAAATATAAAAGTGGACATGGAAGTCAGCACTTAGAGGCGACAGTCTGTTTCATGCTAGTGCAATCGTCAGGCCTGACGATTGCACTAGCATGAAACAGACTGTCGCCTCTAAGTGCTGACTTCCATGTCCACTTTTATATATATATATATATATATATATATATATATATATATATATAAATATATATATATATATAAATATATATATATATATATATATATATATATATATATATATATATATATATATATGTCATTCACAGACAGTACTGTTTCGCTGTATCACAGCTCTTCAGTGTGACTAGACATCCGAATGTCTCAATTTGGCGTATTGTTTTTACAAATGTAAACAAATGCCAATCAGCCAAAGTGCTCCATTCATTTTACTGAAGAGCTTTGCATTAGTGCAGGTCGCTGTTGTTTATAGAATTAGCTTATCATTCAACAGTGCTCAATTGAAATGTATTTTCAAGAGCTAAATTATGTCATTCACAGATAGTACTGTTTCGCTGTATCACAGCTCCTCAGTGTGACTAGACATAGAGAGAGAGAGAGAGAGAAAAAAGGCGCCATGCAGAAGGCATGGGAGGAGTTCCACTATTGTATTTATTGCGTATCAAGTGGAATTTTGAAAATTGCCTTTAAATTTTACCCTTCATTATTTCTGTTTGATTATTACACACTGTGACCATTGGAAAAGGAATGAAACTCTCTCCCGCCAGTTATGTGTTAAATAATATAAAAGACAGGTATCTCTGGCCTTTCGTAGACACCAGTCTCCCACTTGTCCTACCTCCGCGTCCTTGTGAGTGTTGAATTATTTTCCACCTTACAGCCCCTTCCCCATAGACACACCGTTCTATAACGATGTGACTGGACAGTGTTCAGACGAAGTACATTTCTTAAATTCTTCGTGTATTCCATTCAGGAGGATCCTCTCGAGCAGTTACTCCCCATGAACCACTGCTTTGTAAAACCCCAAGAACACCCAAGATGATTTTCTTCAGATCACTTTCTTATTGGGTTGGTGCATAATTATCAGGCGTTTTTGGAACAATATTTATTACGGAAAAAGAAACATAACACTTCAACAATAACATTTTTAAATGATTATTCCGGAGCATATGATTATCGACACTCATTTTTGTAACCTGAAAATAAAATAATATTTTTATTAAAAAATGTAAAAAAAAAACAGCAATTTTTATTAACAAATAAACTCGCCTATAAAAACGCCTGATAATTATGCACCAACCCCCATATATATACAATAGCGAGCATAAAGATCAGAACGATGTTAAGATAAAGTCTAAATGTGAAATAACTGTTTATTTTAAAGATTCATAGAACATTTTATCAAGGAAAAATAAGGATATAAAGGTAAATTATATAATTCCAAAATATAAAGCTCCATAAACTTATTTTGATGAAGTTATAAGATGAAGTTATAAGAATAATTAGATAACATTCGAAAAAAATAGATGATCAAAAGCATCAGAATGATTAAGAAAATCATACTATTATAATGGATACATCATAGCCAAATGAAAATAGCGTTCATAATTCATTAGTACTTGATGTGTAAACCTTTACTTTCAATTACAGCTTGACATGAGCGAATTAATGTCTTGCATTCATCAACGGATATTTTCTCCCATTCTCCTTTCAAATTAGTCCACAGTTCTTCGACGTTTGTTGGATTCTTTTCCTTAGCTCTTTCATTTAGTAACTTCCAAACATTCTCAATAGGATCCATGTCTGGGCTTTGAGCAGGCCACTCCATAACAGTAATATCCTCCTCAGAAAGAAATGTCTTAACAGACTTCGCTGTGTGACACGGCGCGTTATCTTGCATAAATACAGCTGGTTGATTAATTGCGGTTCTCAAATTAGGTACAATATGTTTCTTCAATATCTCTTTGTATACAGTTGCGTTAATTTTACCGGGTAGCCTAACAAGAGGTCTCGTACAGCAGGTGAAATCATGCCAAACAACATCACACTTCATCCTCCAAATGTAACGCTGCTTTTAGTGCCCTGAGGCGAATATCGTTCCTTAAGACTGCGTCGAATGAACCTTCTCCCTTCACAATCGAACAGGTTAAACTTTGACACATCGCTGAAATGGACACAATCCCACTGTTCTTCTGTCCATTTTACGTGTTCAGTTGCAAATTTCAATCGGCTCATTTTATTCTTTTTAGAAATGTAAGGCTTCGTACAGGCTACTCGACTGTTGAAATTTATTTCATTAAGTCTTCTGGAAATAATGTGCCTTGATATTTTAATGCAAAGGTTAGCATTAGCTCTTTTAGAGATAGCAGTTGCTGTCGCAAATAGATCCTTTTTTGATTCATTACCAATCCATCTGTCTTCCCTTGACGTAGTTTTCCTAGGCCTGCCAGGTGGTTTCTTGGCTTCACATAACCCAATTTCCTCAAGTTTTCTTAAAATACTATGAATAAAACTTAGATTTCCCCACAGTCTTTGAAATATCCCCAATCGAGGGTTTATCTTCATTACATAACTTGACTATCGCTTTTCTAAATTACAATGACGTAACAGATTTTTTCGCCATGTTTACAATGCAAGAGTCGGTGTAATTTAGTAAAATACCTTATTTTATATTCTTACTCTAAAAATTTTTCAATAATGCAAAATAATTATTAAATTTTATGGATTTATTAAATCGTTCTGATGTTTTTGATCTTCTATTTTTTTCGACTGTTATATAATTATTCTTATAACTTTATAGAAATAAGTTTATTGAGCTTTATATTTTGGAATTATAGAATTATTTTTCCTTGATAAAATGTTCTTTGAAGCTTTAAAATAAAAAGTTATTTCACATTTAGACTTTTTCTTAACATCGTTCTGATCTTTATGCTCGCTACTGTATATATATATATATATATATATATATATATATATATATATATATACATATATATATATATATATATATATATATATGAAGAAATGTAGTCTTAAAGTAACTATATTTATGGGATAAAGTGCTCAATATCAGAGATAGAGCGTGTGTAAATATAAAAGTGAAAATAGCAGTCAACTCTTAGAGGCGACAGTCTGTTTCATGCTAGATGCAATCGTCAGAGCAACGTCAAGAGTTGCCTGACGATTGCATCTAGCATGAAACAGACTGTCGCCTCTAAATGTTAACTGCTATGTTCACTTTTATATATATATATATATATATATATATATATATATATATATATATATATATATATATATACTGGGTTGGTGTATAATTATCAGGCGTTTTTAAACAATATTTATTATGAAAAAAGAAATATAACAATTCAATAATAACATTTTTAAATGATTATTCCGGAGCGTATGATTACGTAGACGAATTTTTATGACCTGAAAATAAAATATTTTTTATTAAAACAAAAGTAAACAAAAGAGCAATTTTTATTAATAAATAACTCGCTTCCAAAAACACCTGATAATTATGCACCAACCCAATAAATTGTTCAAGTCTAAATTTAATCGTTATCTACTCCACATATCTCCGTAAACTGTGCCTCTTACTCTGAAGCCCTCTATCGCTAGGGCCCTATACTGGCTGAACACCGCCACAATTGCCTGTCCTTTGTAGCTCTTCATAAATTTTATCTTTATCTCTCCTAAACTTTCTCCACCATCCTCTTATTCAAGCTCGCCAGGTAGGTTATGCGTTATTTTCCTCTGTTCATCTTTCTTTCAATCTACCCTGTGAGTACCAAATTTACCAAGCCCCCTTTCCTCATTATGTCTCTAGAAATGTCAACTGTCATTTCCTGATGTTAAGTATGTGTCCTTCTTGTTTCCATTTTCTTTAAAATTTCGTCGTTGCACATATATTCAGTCCATGATATCCTCAGTATCCTTCTGTAGAACCAAATTTCTGTTGCTTCAAGCCTCTTCTTCATCTGTGAGGCGATTCTCCAGCATTTACTATCATATAGGAGGACTGATACTGCCTAACAGTTCAGTAATCTTTAACGCCCTGGGTAAGACGAGAAACTACATCCGGCAGCAAGGCCTCTGATCGGGACGTTTTGATAAGCGTGGAACCAACTCTTAATTGCTGTTGTTCCCAGATCCACTCTCACCCGGGGTGGTAGCACCTGTTAGGGTCCAGGTATGAGCAAATTGTTAAAGACACATGGACCAGCGGATAAAAGATTTGGTTGAATCCAGCGACTCAACTCAAAGAATTGTGATTGTCAATACCTGGCTACACCAGACGTGAACAAAAACTTGGAGAGTTGAGTTAAAGCGAGATAACTGACACTGAGACACCCGGAAGAGGCATGGCACGTGGAACCAGAACAATCTACCCTGGCGAACGAAATAAGGTGTTCAGTTCGAATTTCCAATCACCTGAAGAAGGGTGGAGCGTACAAGAGCCGAAATGTCATGGATATGACAACGAAGATGAAAACAGTCAGAACAATGTAAATAGTGTAAATAATTACAATACCACGTCTCAGATATATAGACATATATTGTTTATATATTTTTTACATATCTATAGTGATTTTCCAAGTGTAGCTTAGTGTGGTACAAGGCCGAAATTAGGGGCACCAAGTGAGAATCGAACTCACTACTCAGTCTTAATTGATCTAACGAAACAAGCTTGCTAACCATTAGACCACCTCGAGGTGCCCCTTCTTACATATCTATAATAATACAATAATATACAAGCAATTCATTTTTTTACGCCTGCAAAATGATACTATGACTTTTAATCCACTGCGAGAAACACTTTTTACACTCAGTTTACATGGCTGATGCTAACCTTCAGGAGAGTGATCCATGGCGCCTTCTCGGACTATGCTGTCTGCTGGCAAGAAGTGGAAAGATTATATTGAATCAATTGAATTTTCCAAGATCAATGACGACTGGCAAACAAGAATTTCAACAGCGCAAAGTACGAAAGATGAAACTGTTAGCATAGAACTTACGCCTATATCTCGCCATTTCAAGTGTAAAATGATGAGACCTTGCGCCAATCTATTACTATACTTAAATTAATAAATTCTTGGTACCGAAGCGGAAAACTCGTCAGAAAAATGAACATGAAAATATTTATAGAAAAGCCACCGGGATGCAATGTTGCAACTTTAAAAATATTCTGGTAAAGAAAAAAAAGAAAATTTTCCCGACCTTTTACATGAAAGTAGGAACAGGCATAGCCTCTGCTCATATTAGTTTTTCTTTAATAGTAATTAAAACTAAAATTACTCATCGTACAAAAAGGCAAGATGTAACGTAAACGAAAAAATAGTTTACCTATAAAAAAAAATAAGAATTTGAAGATCTTGTCATATTCTTGAGCTGGCCGATATTTACACGAAATAATTCTTATTCGAAACGAGCTTGTTCCGTCTTTTGACTTTCTTTATTAGTTATTTTTCTCATTTAATTCTATGTCTGGTGACAGTTGAGGGTGATCATTACAATCTCCTTGCCTAGGGCGCTTTAAGAAATGTCCATCTAAAAATCTTTTTGAGTTTTTGATATATTTACGAATTTTTATTTTTATCGCTTCCTCTTGATTTTGTCCGCTTATTTTCTTTTCTTCTCTCCCTCCTAATTTACACACACACACACACACAGACTCACACACACACACACACACACACATATATATATATATGATGTGTGTGTGTGTGTATTGATTTAATAGGCCGGTTAATGAAATCTGACGAATAAAAAGACAACAAAATGATATCAATATTGTCAATAACATTGAGGATATTTATAATATATCTGTAGTCCTCTTAACTAAATTGAAGCACAAAGAGAAAGGTTTTGACGCCTGAACTTTCGTTTTAAACATATATATATATATATATATATATTATAGTAATTCGTCGAGCTTAGTATCTTCAACAGAAAGCACTGGACGGCCGTTTCGTCCTATCTGGGACTCATCAGCAGTGAGCATCCACTACCGAGAATAGAACCCGGATCGCTTCGCTGCAACGCGAACGTCAGACCAACTGTACCACTGGACTCGGTGACGAAGAACGCATAAACTAGACTCGATATAGCGCCGCTACTCACTCAGTTCCGTTCACCGATACCCATCCAAGTATATAGAGTTATCCATAGTCCCCGAATAACCTCGGAACCTGTGCCCCAAGAGCCACGACTACTATCTTGACCCTTAGCCGCTCTATCACAGAGCTTAGCTGGATCTAGCAAAATATACAAGTAATTGATTTGGCGATTTAGGCTAATTTTATAGTAATTTGTCTAGCTTAGAATTCTCAACAGAATGCAGAAAGCACTGGACGGCCGTTTCGTCCTATCTGGGACTCATCAGCAGTGCGCATCCACTGAATTGAACCCGGATCGCTTCGATACAACGCGAACGTCATACCAACTGTACCACGAAGAAGACGTAAAATAGACTCGATATAGAGCCGCTACTCACTCAGTTCCGTTCACCGATACCCATCCAAGTATACAGAGTTATCCAGAGTGCGCGAATGCTGATGAGTCCCAGATAGGACGAAACGGCCATCCAGTGCTTTCTGCATTCTGTTGAGAATTCTAAGCTCGACGAATTACTATAAAATTAGCCTAAATCCCCAAATCAATTACATATATATATATATATATATATATATATATATATATATATATATATATATATATATATATATATATATTAAAATGAAATGTACCGTTGCTATGCTTTTCGCAGCAAGTAGATTTTATCGAATGGAGCTGTTAGCCGCATGTGCCAACCATTTTTTTTTTATTTCCGAGCAGTTCTTTTTATTCACAGATTAGCTATCGTCCAAAGATAGAAATCCGTGTCTACTCTATTATTTAACCAATCCCTGGAATGAGAAGTCTTGAATTCATACCTTAGCCAATGTATTTTCTCCATTGACTAGTTTTATCGTCCCCAGTGGAGACATTTTGCCGACTACTCGTCATTGACGGATAGAAAAATGCGAGCGAGAGAAACTTCCTAATCGTATCAGTTGTAAACCTACTTTTTCCCTGAAAAAAATTCTTGGTGAAAGTTCTTTCTTTTACCTAGAAGTAATGCCTTCTAACTAATTGCTGATTCGTCAATTCACTGGACAATGAAAAGGTATCACTATATCAATGTTTTTTTTCCTTTTCGCGGCGACTGGTTAGTCACATTCAATGCCTGGAAAACAAACTAGTGACATTCCGCCATCCTTGAACATTCACCAATCGCGATAAACGGATGTTCCCCCAGGGAGAACCCCATGCCTTGGGCGGAGGCCTAAAGTGGAACTTGTATATACGATCCATTGTTAATGATGCTGCAAAAATGACCGTTTCCTTGTACTTCTCCCTCTACTTTTGCATGGGGTAGATATGGACTACGGCTCCCATATTTTCACGATCGAGACTTGATAGTGTCTAAAAGCGTCTCTGCTTTCTTGTTGGTGAGGAGTTATTTTCCAACCTAAAAGCCCTTTATCACAGTTGTCGCAAGACTCTTGCTGTACTCTACCTTTAATTCCATTGTTCAGATGAAATATTCTCCGTAGTTCCACCGGTCATAATCTTCACGGCTAAGACCGGACATTCCTCGCAGATTGTAGCGAACTACTCTCATTCCCTTTGTATATCCCTAGTGAGATTAACTTCCACTGAATTAGAATTGTTGCTTTGTGAAACGAACTTCTAAAAAGATGCGTCTCTGATCTCTACGATCTTAACCTGTTCACGTCTAGGTTTAACCGTTATCTTTCACATATATCCGCATAAAATTTGCATCTGGAGTGGCCCTTGTTATTTAAAAAAAAAAATGAACTTCAACTGAACCTATAAACTATATTCATATTTTTTTGTGATGCCAACGAATATTCTTTATCAATTTGGTAATGCTCGTTGTAGTAGAGACTTTGTAATCGCAGATACAACTATAGCAACGCCGTTGAACAATGCTATTGTCAGACGCCTCCGAATAACACTCGCACTGATAAGACTTTCTCGATAATACTCGCTCGGGAAGTAACCACCATATAGTGATCGGTATAGAGAAATAGTATGTTGAATAGAGTAGAGAATAGCGCTCCGTAAGTAAGAATATTTGTATACATATATGAGATTATATATTTTGCTTTTTTTGTGACTCAACAAACACTCGTTGTCACTCGTGTAATGCCAACGAATATTCGTTGCCACTTTCGTAATGGTCGTTGTAGTAGAGACTTTGTAATCGCAGATACAACTATAGTAACGCCGTTGAACAATACTGGCGTCAGACGCCTTCGAATAACACTCGCACTAATAGTACTTGCTCGATAATACTCACTTGAATAGTAACCACCGAATAGTGATCCGAATAGGGAAATAGTGTAGTGAATAGAGTATCTTATAGCATTCCGTATATTAATAGAGGATAGAATAGAAATGCAGATCGTTAGTGGTCAGCTACTTCCTACATATATGCGTTTCCTCTATGGTCACGTGGTCTACTTAATTCAATCACGGGATCGCCTGTGTTTGCTCACTGACGATCTATGTTCAAACTCAAGTGTCGGCAGCGACACTTTATTCCTATATAACAGAAACCGGATCTATTTCCCGCAACCTTTTCTTTGTCTAAGCCATGAATTATTCACTTCTGTTTTACGCGCACAATGTTATAAGTGTCTTTTTACCTTATGTCCGTGTAAATATGGCACCCAGTACGGATGAAACTCTTTGATCATTGTCATGTCTAATTAATTTGCTAATTTGTTCATTTGGTTATCATACCACTGAGCTTTAGAAATACTTCTTTAAGGCAATTTAGTCCTGGGTAGGACGATATACTACATCTGTTAGTAAGTTCTCTGATCGGCAAATTTTTGAGGTGCGTGGAAACACCTCTTAATTGCAGTTGCTCCTAGGTCTGCTCTCACCCGGGGTAGTAGCACCTGTTAGGCTCCCCCGATTACAAGAGTCATGGGGATGATGACGATGGCGATATCTATCTATCTATATATATATATATATATATATATATATATATATATATATATATATATATATATATATATATATATATATATATAATTATTTATTTGAATATTACAACATAAATATGTTATAAAATCACGACAAAATATATATATATATATATATATATATATATATATATATATCTGTGTCTGTTCAGTATCCATCTATCTATCTATCTATCATTACAAGGCACAACAACCATCATGCAAGGCACCGTTGAAATTGGACGTAGGAGAGGACGCCAATTCAGAAGCTGGTTGGACAATGTCAAACAATGCAAAGGACTGACATAGGCGATCCCTATATGGTTATGGCTGCCGTTGATAGTCTGTTGCAGAGGAGATTCAATGTGGCTTCTGCATTCGGATCCCACCTACGATTACAAATGTCAAGGGGATGATGATGATAATGATGACTATCTATCTATCTATCTGTGTCCGTTCGATATCTATCTATCATTAAAAGGCACAACAGCCTTTGCAAGACCCTCATGCAAGGCACCGTTGAAATTGGACGTAGGAGAGGACGCCAATCGCAGAAACTAGTTGGACAATGTCAATCAATGGACATGTTTGACTGTACCAGAACTGCTGATGGCTGCCGTTCATAGACTGTTGTGGAGGAGATTCAATGTGGCTTCTGCATTTTGGATCCTCTCTCTGCGATTACAAAAGTCAAGGGGATGATGATGATGATGATGATGATGATGATGATGATGATGATGATGATGAAGAAATATAAAGTCTATTTTAATGTAAGAGACAGGCAAGAAGTTGACTACTGATCACGTGTCGCACAAAAACTCATTTTCCCTCCTTTCTTTCGAACTTCTTTCTAATTCCACTTCTTTCTTTTGCCTTATCTTTCATATTCGTTCTCCCCCCCTCCACCCTCCTCTCTTTCCTTCCCTTAATATTTTCTTATTTACAGCACCTCCCCAAATTATCTTTATTATTATTATTATTACTATTATTATTATTAATAATAATAATAGTATTTATTTATTACTTTTTCTGTATCTGTTAATTCTGATATTTTAGTATTTTTTTTTTATAAATTTAGAATCGTTTCCAGATTTTTGCCTTAACCCTAACCCTGAAGCAGCGGCTTTTTTACATTAAAAAGAAAATAAATATTACTGATCAATAAGCAGACAATGTTTTTCAGTTATTTTTTCCTTGATTCTTTTATGCGAATATAAACGCTCATTGTTTGTTGATCTCAGTTTTCTTTCTTTCTGGAATCAAACAATTATTCAAAGAAGAAAACTGATTTTTTTATCTCGAAAAACAAAGGTTGTTTTGGATTTATTTGAATGTTCTTCTTAATACACAGCCTTCTTAAATAAGAATAAATATTTGTTTAATGTTTTTAAATTTGATTATAATTTATATTCGGTTGTTTCTTGATTCGATACTTCCACTTCTGTTACAGACCCGATAAGCAAGAATGGTCCACAAGAGACTTTTTGAAAAAAAAAATTCCTAGCGAAAGTTCTTGTTTAGCTTTACTATTCAGATTGTAGTCTATTTTCAAATTCTGTCTTCTTTTATCTTCAATAGACATCTTGAAGTAATCTTGTTCTCCAGATGCACACCAGAGAACTACAGTCAGTACAGTGAAATGAATTGTAATATAAGAGCAGTTTTCGTAAGTTTTCCTGTTGCTGCAAGGATGTGCTTGCTTACAAAAGCATCATTTAAAGTCATGAATATAAACTCCGATTGTAAAATGGTGTGGTTAAAACGGAGAAGAATGAAATAAAGTTGAGTATTACGAAGAGAAAAAAGAAGGAAAAAAACAGTTACACAGGTTGAAAATAGGTCGTATTTTAGATATAAGATATATTTGATCGGGGCGATGGACGCACTCTTGGCCCGCACATAGGCTCAAAATAAAAAAGAAAAGAAAAACAAACCAAAAAAACAGCCAAAAATAAGAAAGACGTGGGGAGTGGAATTACGACACAGATTCTCATCATATTCTCCTAAGTTTACTATATATCACCATAGATGTTTACTCCTATCGAGATATTCCCATCTAATACATGCTACGTACACCCGGCCGAATCACCGATCTTTCCCCCGTATTCCAAGGAGGAAGTTATTTTCCGTTGACAGTATCTGATACTTTGTGTAATAACTCCGGCCTCAATGCTTCTTTCAATACTACAGTCTGATCCTCTTCAAGTCAAAGTTCAATCGTTTTCTATCCCTCTTATCCTAATATTCTTCACTTTCTACTGCGTTCTTTTACAGTCATATCACACAACTCATCCAGTAACACTCTATCTTAAATTCAAAATACATTTTTTTTGCTCCAGTTTAGATATTTACAGCTAGGACACATTACATTTCATCGGTTGGCTGAAATCACTCAGATTTTTCCCGAACTGCACTTCTAAAAGGAAATTCGACTCAGATAGCTTTTCTCACCAAACTGCAACTTTGTGGAACAAACTCCGGCTTCTCTGTACACTACAAACATATTCTGTTTTTGTCAAGGATCAATCATTACCATTCCTCATCATCTTCATAATATTCGTTTCCTATGACTTAATGTGACTTTCATATTACTCATTTCATCCAAATGCGCTCTACCTTGAGATACCCTTGAGGCATATTTTCAGCGAATTTTATTTTTTAAAAAAGACATAATTATACATCATCTAAAACCGATTAACGTTATAAGGAAAAGCAGATAATTAAAATTCTGATATTTCTTAAGAAAGACAATCGTTATATCATGTGAAGCGATACTGACTTGAGTGGCTTTCGAGGCTTGTATTTCCCTGAACCTTCGCAAAAAATAACCCCCCCCCCCGCCATTGGATGTTTAGGAAGTGCTACAGTAAATTGAACCTAAACGCTCCATCTCTGTAACATTCTGATTAGTTGAGTGTAGAGTACGGCTCGATGTCTGCAGCAAAGTTAAAGAAAAATACGTATTTGTAAGCAAGCTACACCAAAAAACATCATGTCTGATTCTGGAACATCGCTGATATTACGTGTCTCCTTATGTAGACTTAATAAATATTTTTTTAGATTACTTTTCTGGTTTCAACCGGTTATTTTAAAAACGTTACTCGAGGCGTTCAATTAAGATGTCGTTCTTTTTCGATTAGTTGTAAAGAGCACAAGAGGCAACGTAACAAAATAACAAGAAATAAAATGATTTTGACATGAAGCAAGAGCAAAATATCTGAAGTCAGTCAGTTATGTGCCATGCGTGATACACGCTTAGGCGATCATGTATCTTTCTATACATGGTTGACGAGGCAGATTTTATTCCCTCAGTAGGTTGCCATTTCTTTCTGCGGTAGTCTATAGTCCATAGAACCCGGTCTGTCTTGCTATTTACCCATAGCTTGAGGGAGAAGAAGAGGATTCATACCTTTCCCAAGGGTATTAACACTTAAGTGAATATAATGGATTCGACTGAAATTCGAACTCGGATCTCCGATTCCTCAATAAGAGCTGCTATCAATAGGCTTGCCTATCGTCCTGTTTACGCTCCTCCCTATTGAACAGGAGTAGAGGTTTATCACTTTTCCCTGTTTCAAATTTAATTTCCGATTCATTTTAAAGTCTACTTCAAACCTATACTTCTAATATCCCCGCCTGAACATTGAAATTTTGTCATTAATTCATTTGTTGCCCTGCCTTACGCCAATACAACATCCACATAGCAACACTCTACCTTGAGTGACTCTCGGCCTTTGTATTTGGTGAACATTATTTTAAAAAATGATACTACGATTGAATGGGTTAAAACTAGATCGGCAAATAAATCTCACAGTTTTAATGTTGAAATAGCCAGATGTAACCGTAAGTTCTATTCTAATATTTTCTTTTCTCGCACTTCCCGCCTGTGGAACTCTCTTCCTGTTTCTTGCGTCTTCCGGTCTTCAAAGATTTAAATGCCACCGTCATTCGCCATCTTCTGTATCCCCGCATCCTGTTCTTTTATCGTTCTTTCTCCTCACTAAAGTTTTCTCTTTCTCATTCACTCACAATAACCGAATGCGTCTTAGTGGCATTATCACCTTGCATCGGGTGAAATGATTAAAAAGATTATATTTAGAGAGAGAGATATGAATTCATTATAATTTAATCTGCTACTATCACGCCAGTCGGTTAATTTTTAATAAGCATAATCATTTTTCTATATCCTATGAAATTCAGGGCTTCAAGCCCTGAGCCCGATATATTCAGCGGCTCTTTTGAAGGAATTTTTTGTTAGAAATTGCGCATGTATTAACGCGGCAGTATCAATGATGAAACAAATCATATACACGTTTTCATTGGCACGAAAGATAACAATGCACGATACTGATGTCTAAGGAATTTAAAAAATAAATCACGTCTAATGGAAGTAAGGATACAAAGTTTCCGGGAAGAAAGCATTTCTCAAACGGAAAAATAGAGGGAACAACAGGAAAAAGAAAGAATGAAACATTAGGGTAGGAAGTGAAGACGAGGAAAGAGAAGGAGAAGGGGAATGAACAAGAGAGGGAAAATAAGGGGTAGGAAGATAGACAAAAAGAAAAAGGAAGAGAGTGGAGAGAAAGAGTGAGAAAAGGAAAAGGAAAATGAGGCGTTAGAAAGGAGGAGGGAAAGAGAAAGAAAAAGAGGGAACAGAAAGATGGATAAAAAAAGAGATAGGAAAAGGGGAGATAGAAAGAGCGAGAAAAGAAAAAAGAGGTGGTAGAAAGTAGGAGAGAAAGAGAAAGAAAGAGAGGGGGTAGAAAGAATGATAAAAACAAAAAAGAAAAGAGGGGAAGAAAGAGCGAGAAAAGGAAAAAGAAAAATAGGTGATACAAAGGAGGGGAGAAAGAGAAAGAAAAAGAGGGGACAGAAAGAGGAATAATAAGAGAAAAGATAACAGTGGAGAGAAAAAGCGAGAAGAGGAAAAAGAAAAGAGGCGTTAGAAAGGAGGAGAGATAATGAAAGAAGGAGAGGGGATAGAAAGTGTTATAAAAAGAGAAAGGAAAAGGGGGGATAAAAAGAGCGAGAAAAGAAAAAAGAGGTGGGAGAGAAAGAGAAAGAGAAAGAAAGAGTGGGGATAGAAAGCGTGATGAAAACAAAAAAAGAAAAGAGGGAAAGAAAGAGCTAGAAAAGAAAAAAGAAAAAGAGGCGTCAGAAAGGAGGAGAGAAAAAGAAAGAAAGAGAGGGGATAGAAAGAGGGATAAAAAGAGGAAGGAAAAGCGGGGGATAGAAAAGAGCGAGAAAAGGAAAAAGAAAAAAATGTGATAGAAAGGAGGAGAGAAAGAGAATGACAAAAGAGGCTAGTAAGATCGATAAAAACTGAAAGTGACATAAAAAGAATAAGAAAAATAAGGAAAAGCTGATCGCGGAAAATATATGAGAATTCTAATTGAAATTCTAGCCTTTTCCTCAAGAGAAAACTTTCGCCCTCCATTGACTGATCGACCAGGTATTGTGTTTCTCTTGTTCAGTTGCTGCTATCGCTCTTACTAGTATTGCCAGTTGCTTCCCTTCGTATTTATAGTCGTTTGTAACATCAGCATATTGATTATTTCCTTTTTATTTCGAATTACATATACTCTCGCCATTTTAGATATTGTTGCCGTTGAAAGTCCTCAGATGATGTGCTTTCTGTCATTTGCGATTTTATAGCGCCAATTTAAAAACGAATGTTCTTCTCTAAAACCTACACGCTTCATTTGCCCGAAATCATTTCAATCATTAATTAGAAGGCTGAAGAGAAACAGGAAAAGAGAAGCGGGATAAATTAATAATAGCATCAGTGAGAGAGAGAAATAGACGTAATGATTAATAAAAGAGACAAATTTAAAGAGAGAGAGGAATAGAGAGAAAGTGATTTGAGAAATGGAGAGAAAGGAAAATGAAGGATAGAAAGGGCGAGAAAAAGAAAAAAGAGGTGGTAGAAAGTAGGGGAGAGAGAGAGAGAAAGAAAGAAAGAAAGTGGGTAGAAAGAATGATAAAAACAAAAAAGAAAAGGGGGAAAGAAAGAGCGAGAAAAGGAAAAAGAAAAATAGGTGATACAAAGGAGAGGAGAAAGAGAAAGAAAAAGAGGGGATAGAAAGAGGAATAACAAGAGAAAAGATAACAGAGGAGAGAAAGAGCGAGAAAAGAAAAAAGAAAAAAGAGGCGTTAGAAAGGAGGAGAGATAGTGAAAGAAAGAGAGGGGATAGAAAGATAGATAAAAAGAAAAAGGAAAAGAGGGGATAGAAAGTGTGATAAAAAGAGAAAGGAAAAGGGGAGATAGAAAGAGCGAAAAAAGAAAAAGAGGCGTTAGAAAGGAGGAGAGAAAAAGAAAGAAAGAGAAGGGATAGAAAGAATGATAAAAACAAAAAAGAAAAGAGAGGAGAGAAAGAGCGAGAAAAGGAAAAAGAAAAGAGGCGTTAGAAAGGAGGAGAGAAAAAGAAAGAAAGAGAGCGGATAGAAAGAATGATAAAAACAAAAGAGAGAGACATATTGATTAACAAAAGAGAAAGAAGAAAAATTTAAAGAGAGAGAGAGCAATAGAGAGAAAGTGATTTGGTTTGATTTGAGAAATGGAGAGGGGGTAGAAAGGGGCGAAAACCAAAAGAAATAATAAGAGAGAGACAGAGACAGACAGCTAGGAGGAGGTAAAAAATGTTGAAGAGAAAAAAGAATGAAAGAGACAAAGAGAGAAAGAGAGGGGGGGCAGAAAACGGCGAGGAGCAAAATAAAGAATAAATGAGAGACAAAGGGAGAAAGAGAGAAGGTGGTAGAAAGGGGTCAAAAGAAAAAGAAAGAATGAAAGAGATACAAAGAGAGAGAGACAGGTAGAAAGGGGTGAAAAAAGAAAGACTGAAAGAGAGACGAAGAGGGAAGGCGGTAGAAAGGGGTGAAAGGAAAAGAAATAATGAGAGAGAGACAAAGAGAGACAGAGGCAAAGAAGGATTAAAACGAATAAAATGCAAGTCTTAAAAAAAGTAAAGTTAAAATAGTTTAAAATTTATTATACTAGATTTCTTTTGCAACAAAATCATCACAACATTTAATATTGTTAAAGATATGCAAACAAATATTGCATTTTTATTAAATAAGTATTTGTTATTTTAATCATTAGATTGTTTTTTAACTTGTGTGTGTATTTAGGATATTAATAATAAAACTTTTAATTTTTCCGCCAAAATTAATTAAAATTTATTTTACTAAGCTACGACCCCTTACTTTACTAAGCAACGACCAACTGTACTTTTAATTCCCTTACCAGTTTGTACTTCAACCCCAAATTTCGTTTCGATCGATCAATGTGTGGTTAATTTAGAGGGTGTGAGGGACTATCGTAAGTCACGGAATTTTATATATAGAAAATCAAACGATATTAAAATTGACTAGAAAAATTGAAAAAAAACTCCAGACCCCACAAGCTAGAAAAAAAACTGTTTTAATATATCTTTCATGCAAATATGAAATATATATATTTTAGCAAAAATTTGAAGAAAATTAATTTTACACGAGAAATATGCCTTCTGGTATTTTTCGTCTCCTGGTATACAAATATCATATTACACACACACACACACACACACACACACACACACACACACACACACACACACACACACACACACATATATATATATATATATATATATATATATATATCGTGATGACTTACAATTAGGTGAAGGCCATTACGAAAAAAAACATTCATAATAATATAGACGAAGGTGGGGTGAAAAGTTATTAATAACTGCATTGTTTCTTTCCATGTACGACGGTGGGCTGAAAAGTTCATGGGCTGACTATGAAGGAGTTATGGTAGAAATGTGAAATCTTGCATGCATTCATTTCAACTCTTCTTATTAATAACTGCATTGTTTCTCTCCAGGTACGAGGGTGGCTAAAAAGTTCATAGGCTGAATATGAAGGAATGATATTAGAGATGTGAAATCTTGCATGCATTATTTTCTACACTTCTTATTAATAAATGGGTTGTTTCTTTCCTGGTAAACTGGCATTTGAATTTTCAAAGAAGACTTCAAATAACTAATAACAACTTCTCTTGAAAATGGACAGCTTTTGGCATAGTGTTATTATCAAATACCTGAAGAAAAAAAGGTTTAGTCCCCAGGGACATTCAGGCTTACATGGTTGTTACATTAGGGGATGATGTTCCAGCTTTAACAACAGTGCAAACGTTGGCAGCTGATATTAAAAAGGGAAAGAAAGAATCTTGTTGATGGCCTATGGTCTGGACCTTCTGCTGCTGCCGGCACAAAGGAACACCTTTATCATTTTAACGACATATTTATGGATGACTTTTGATTGACTATAAATCAAATAATCAATGTTATCCCGTGAGAGAGTTGAGAATATTTTGCACAATGAACTTGACGTGGGAATGGTTACTCCGTGAGTGCCACGTCTTCTGAGACCTGATCGAAATTGCACTTGGGTGGTCACGGGAAAATCCGATATTGTTTGAGGCAAATCCAGCCTAATAATCTAATCACATTGATACTTATAAAAGATATAAAACATTATCACATTAATACTTATAAAAAAATATAAAACATTATCGTATTAATACTTATAAAAAATATAAAACATTATCACATTAATACTTATAAAATATCATCACATTAATACTTATAAAAAATATAAAACATTATCACATTAATACTTATAAAAATATAAAACATTATCACATTAATACTTATAAAAAATATAAAACATTATCGTATTAATACTTACAAAAAATATAAAACATTATCACATTAATACTTATAAAATATTATCACATTAATACTTATAAAAATATAAAACATTATCACATTAATACTTATAAAAAATATAATATACAATAAGTCTACTACTACTACTACTACTACTACTACTACTACTACAGATAAAAACTCATTACTCCTGTTATAAATCTAACAGATTTACAACAATTTATAACACATTTATAACATATTCTGGCCAAATATATTAAACCTCTAATCCATAAAGTCAAATTTATTAAAATCTCCCTTATTCCATTTATACACCCACATTCCTTAAAATTTCTAAATTCAAACATTTTAAAGACAAAAACCTCAATAATAACCAATAACGAGTCACTTCATTTATAAAGCCTTTTATTCTTAATATCCCCAACAATTAAAAAACAAACTTACAATTTATATAACTTCAAAGAACAGTCATTATAATGAACACGAATTAAACTTACTAATATAGACAAACCCAAACTAACTTCACAAACACCAAAAAGAATAACTATCACAATATTATACTCATTATTATTGTTATGGTCCAGGTTAGGACCAAGGAAGAACAACACGAATACAAGAGTAGAAATAACGAAGATATATTACACGGAATAATAATACAAGATGTGGAAGGTGTTAGTATGACTGTCAGTCTGGTTTGGAGTGAACTACTATCAGCTCGACTCGATTCGTCTCTCCCTCTCTCTCTATCTCTCTCTCCCTCTCTCTCTCTATCTCTCTCCCTCTCTCTCTCTCTCTCTCTCTCTCTCTCTCTCTCTCTCTCTCTTGAGAGGCGTAGTATACATAGTGTTAGGAAGAGTTCATTCTCTAGTTATAGGTAAGGAAGCATAACAATTATATAAACCATAAGTTAATAAAACAAAAAAATAACGCCTAATATTAAAACTTGAAACCTCAATAAAATATTCAAAATAATGTTTTCACTGAATCTACAAAATAACGATACTTGTTTCATCCGGACAATACTGAATCCCACACGTTTCAATGGCTGCTGTGTATGAGTGTGGCTTTGAACTGGTTGACCACCCTTCCTATTTGAAGCCAGTATCGCAGTGATGATGACATCAAATCTGCTGTAGATGACTTTTTTGACCAACAGGTATATTTACCCGGGATCCCTACCAAGGCTGTGTCTAACGCAAGGTCGCTTTAACGCCGGGAGCAACATACACATACTTCTGAATATGGGCCAAGGACAAAAATTCATTGTTACTCAGCTCCTGTTACGCCGCAACCGTTAATTACACCGACCAAACCTCTTTATCGCGATGGGAATCCACGGGTTTGAGCAACTTCTCCCGTATAAAAAATCATAGCGCCCCTTACAGCGCAGGGGTTTTAACCACGCCTCAGTAAACCCTCCATGGCTAATGGCTAATTCCTGTGCCTGGTGAGTAAATGCCGACAGGATGAAAGCTTCTTCAACAATGGGATCTAAGTACTGTAACTCTGATTGAAGAAGTGTGTAGACCGCAAGGAGGACTCTGTTGAAAAATAAGCCAAATTCTTTCAGCCTATGAACCTTTTAGCTCACTTTTTAATATGTTATTTAATGTCGCCTAAAAATATAGATATTATTGCATATATATATATATATATATATATATATATATATATATATATATATATATATATATATATATATATATATATATATATATAATACAGGGTGTCCATAAAGTTCGTGTGCATTTTATTAAAAATTATAACTTTATTTGTATTTGCGATAGAAATAATTTGTAAACATGATTAGAAAGAAGAAAATTTAAGGTTTTATTGAAATTTTATTTAAGTTTCCACATGTCCTCCATCATTAGCAATACAAAGGGTAATACGATTTTGCAGTTCACGGAAAACATTTGCCAACTGATTTACAGTAATGCCTGAAATCACATTAGTTATTTTACCTATACTTAAAACTAGGTACAGTAAATTTTATAAAATTTTTTACAGATTATTTCTATCGCAAATACAAATAAAGTTATAAATTTTTAAAGTGCACACGAACTTTATGGACACTCTCTCTCTCTCTCTCTCTCTCTCTCTCTCTCTATATATATATATATATATATATATATATATATATATATATATATATATATATATATGTAATATTGTTTCAAATATATTCTGCATTTAAAAAGAACTGTTTGAAATTTCAATTTCCTAGAAAACAAAATATTGTCTATATTTCTGAGATGAGGTGTTGTATCTATCGTTCGGACTGTTGTCCTCATCTTTATTGTAATATTCATGACGTTTCCACCGTTGTACGGTCTGGCCTTCTTCAGCTGATATATTTTGGAATTTCTTACCGAACCTTTTATTCCGTGCAACGGGGTAGAGCTTGTTTTAGTTTCACGTGTCATTTTCTGGATATCTCTTTTTTGTGATGTCAACGAACACGCGTTGCCACTCTTGTAAGGTCAACGGACACTCCTTGCCACTTTTGTGAGGTCAACGAATATTCCTTGCCACTCTTGTAAGGTCAACGAATAATCGTTATCACTTTCGTTGTAATAGAAACTTAGCAATCGCAGATGCAACTATAGTAACGCCGTTGAACAATACTGGTGTCAGACGCCTTCGAATATTACTCGTGCGAAATAGTACTTGCTCGATAAAACTCGCTCGAATAGCACTCCGTATAGTGATCCGAATAAAGAAATAGTATAATGAGAATAGCGGTCCGAATAGTGATAGAGGATAGAATAGAAATAGTCGCCACGATAATTCCCATATATATATATATATATATATATATATATATATATATATATATATATATATATATATATATATATATATATATATATATATATATATATATATATATATCACGTAACCATATATATATATATATATATATTTCCTCTATGGTTACGTGATCTACTTAATTCAATAATGGGATCGCCTGTGATTGCTCACTGGCGATCGGTGTTCAAACTCAAGTGACGGCAGCGACACTTTATTATTCACTTTCAGTGACTTTAGACATTAAACTCTCGAATATTTTGCTAACCTCCGATGTTTCCAAGTACTGAGTCCACAACCCTTTCAGTCAAGTCACTTGATTACTTTCAGCAACAGTTTTCTACCTGGTGAGAGCAGTGATTGATTTTTTTAGCAAACTTTACCAGCGCTTATATTACAATTTGTACTTATTATTGTTTTTCTCTAGCTGTCTGTATTACATCTTCCGGTGTTGTATTCATTTCTTTGCTAAGCTTGCTTAGGAGATTTTTGTGGTTTAGCATATGCGCTGATTCCATATATTTTCGTATTTGAAACAATGAGCCATGTGATAATGAAGAGAATTTACTGAAACTGAGATATCGATAAAAGGCATGACACGTGGAACTAGAATAATCTACATTCATAGACTAAAAAAAAAGGTTTCGTTCAAAAATTCAAATGAAAACCACCTGAAGAATATTGTAAAAAGTTAGAGTACCTCATCTAAGAAATATAGACAAATATTTGAGAAGGCCGGGGAGTAAAACGACCAAAAAGTCATAAATATGGCAATAAAGATGAGGACAACACTTTGAACAATGTAAATAGTTTAAATAGTTACAATACCTCATCTGAGAAATAGAGACATATGTTGAAGGTGAATATGGCAATAAAGATGATGACAACAGTCTGAACAATGTAAATAGTGTATATAGTTACAATACCTCATCTGAGAAATAGAGACAGATGTTGAAGGTGAATATGAAAATAAAGATGAGGAATACAGTCTGAACAATGTAAATAGTGTAAATAGTTACGATACCCCATCTGAGAAATAGAGACAGATGTTGAAGGTGAATATGGCAATAAAGATGAGGACAACAGTCCGAACAATGTAAATAGTGTAAATAGTTACAATACCTCATCTGAGAAATAGAGACAGATGTTGAAGGTGAATATGGCAATAAAGATGAGGACAACAGTCCAAACAATGTAAATAGTTACAATACCTCATCTGAGAAATAGAGACAGATGTTGAAGGTGAATATGGCAATAAAGATGAGGACAACAGTCCAAACAATGTAAATAGTGTAAATAGTTACAATACCTCATCTGAGAAATAGAGACAGATGTTGAAGGTGAATATGGCAATAAAGATGAGGACAACAGTCCAAACAATGTAAATAGTGTAAATAGTTACAATACCTCATCTGAGAAATAGAGACAGATGTTGAAAGTGAATATGGCAATAAAGATGAGGACGACAGTTCGAATAATGTAAATATTGTAAAGTTTTATATGTTGTCCAATCTCAACTGTTATTGTGTTTTTTTCCCTTGATGTCTAACAGGAGAAGCAAATTTGATTAAGCCGTATTTAATGACTAGAATACAATTTAGATCTATTCTAACATTTGGCAATTTTCACCTCTGGAAATCTCTTCCAGCTTCTTAATTTTCAGTCAGCTACGATCTTTAAAAATGTATGAGTAATGTTAATCTTGATTTCTGTCTTCCTGAATCCACTTTTTATTTTCCTTTCCGCTCAGTTCATTTTTCTCAATTTCCCTCATTGTCAGTAACCACTTTCTTCTTAGTGACTCGCTTGCGGTCAAATGATTAAAAACAACAGAAAACAAAAACAACTGCTGCGATTATATTGAATCAATCGCTAAATCCGCTGTTAGGTTAGCAGGTTGATTGTGTCGTAGCAGACAATTTTCTCGTCAGAATTTATTTTACCCATTTCGAAATCTATCATTCGCCTATGCATTCAGCATCGCTGCCATATCTAGTCTGGTGCTCCGGGTATATGCATTGAGATTTCTAGAAAAACCCTAAGAAGGTATCTGTCTATATTTCTGAGATGAGGCATTATGTACACTATTTACATTATTCGGACTATTGTCCTCATCTTTGTCGCCATATTTATTACAACGTTTCGGCCCTTCAGTATCTGTCTATATTTCTGAGATGAGGTATTATGTACACTATTTACATTATTCGGACTATTGTCCTCATCTTTGTCGCCATATTTATTACAACATTTCGGCCTTTCAGTATCTGTCTATATTTCTGAGATGAGGCATTATGTACACTATTTACATTATTCGGACTATTGTCCTCATCTTTGTCGCCATATTTATTACAACGTTTCGGCCCTTCTGTATCTGTCTATATTTCTGAGATGAGGCATTATGTACACTATTTACATTATTCGGACTATTGTCCTCATCTTTGTCGCCATATTTATTACAACGTTTCGGCCCTTCAGTATCTGTCTATATTTCTGAGATGAGGTATTATGTACACTATTTACATTATTCGGACTATTGTCCTCATCTCTGTTGCCATATTTATTACAACGTTTCGGCATTTCAGTCTCAGTCTATATTTCTGAGATGAGGTATTATGTACACTATTTACATTATTCGGAGTATTGTTCTCATCTTTGTCGCCATATTTATTACAACGTTTCGGCCTTTCAGTATCTGTCTATATTTCTGAGATGAGGCATTATGTACACTATTTACATTATTCGGACTATTGTCCTCATCTTTGTCGCCATATTTATTACAACGTTTCGGCCCTTCAGTATCTGTCTATATTTCTGAGATGAGGTATTATGTACACTATTTACATTATTCGGACTATTGTCCTCATCTTTGTCGCCATATTTATTACAACGTTTCGGCCCTTCAGTATCTGTCTATATTTCTGAGATGAGGTATTATGTACACTATTTACATTATTCGGACTATTGTCCTCATCTTTGTCGCCATATTTATTACAACGTTTCGGCCCTTCTGTATCTGTCTATATTTCTGAGATGAGGCATTATGTACACTATTTACATTATTCGGACTATTATCCTCATCTTTGTCGCCATATTTATTACAACGTTTCGGCCTTTCAGTATCTGTCTATATTTCTGAGATGAGGCATTATGTACACTATTTACATTATTCGGACTATTGTCCTCATCTTTGTCGCCATATTTATTACAACGTTTCGGCCCTTCAGTATCTGTCTATATTTCTGAGATGAGGTATTATGTACACTATTTACATTATTCGGACTATTGTCCTCATCTTTGTCGCCATATTTATTACAACGTTTCGGCCCTTCAGTATCTGTCTATATTTCTGAGATGAGGTATTATGTACACTATTTACATTATTCGGACTATTGTCCTCATCTTTGTCGCCATATTTATTACAACGTTTCGGCCCTTCTGTATCTGTCTATATTTCTGAGATGAGGCATTATGTACACTATTTACATTATTCGGACTATTATCCTCATCTTTGTCGCCATATTTATTACAACGTTTCGGCCCTTCAGTATCTGTCTATATTTCTGAGATGAGGTATTATGTACACTATTTACATTATTCGGAGTATTGTTCTCATCTTTGTCGCCATGTTTATTTGAACGTTTCGGCCCTTTAGTATCTGTCTATATTTCTGAGATGAGGTATTATGTACACTATTTACATTATTCGGACTATTGTCCTCATCTTTGACGCCATATTTATTACGGCCGTTTTACGTTCAGGCCTTCTTCAGGTGGTCGGAATTTCCTCACGTACACATAGCACAGTGGATAAAGGTGTTAGTTAGATTCAGTGACAGGACCCAAAGAGTGTGAGTTCAATACCTGTCTAAGGCGGTGGATGACTTGGAGAGGGGAATTAACAGGAGATAACTGATAACTGGCATCCATTAAACATCGCACGTGGAACTAGAACGGTCTATCACAGTGAGCGAAATAAAGGGTTCAGTTCGACTTTCTAACCACCTGAAGAAGGCCGGAGCGTACAACGGCCGAAACGTTTTGATAAATATGGCAACGAAGATGAGGACAATAGTCCGAATAATGTAAATATTATCCTAAGAAGTGTCTGTAATATTATCAGTCCTGATCTGGCATATCGACTTCAGTCACTTTCACACCACCCTGACCTGGCATCCCTCTGTCGCTTCTGTAAATATCATCATGGCAATTGTTCTAAGGAGCTCAGGTGACTAAAGGAATTCATGTGTAGTATTAGATTGGCAGTTAGGTCTCATCGTTTTAGTGTTGAAATAGCCAGATGTAAGTTCTATTCAAATAGTTTCTTTTCTCGCACTTCCCGCTTGTGGAACTCTCTTCCAGGTTCTTGCTTCCCTGCTACCTATAATCTTGAGAATTTTAAATGCAATGTCAACCGCCATCTTCTGTCACCCTGAAACCTGTTCTTTTATTGTCCTTTATTCTCACTAACGTCTTCTCATTTTCACTTCATTAGGTTGAAATAATAAAAGAAAAAGACAAACAAAACTCCAGTTTCTATATGTAACGAAACCTCTGATACGTTAATTCTATCGCGATTAATTCCATTGAAGAAATCTTCATGTACATATGATAACACGAATAAGTAATTTTTTCAGGTTCCCTAGCGTACAGTGGTCCAAATTCTTTATTTAATTCAATTGCAATAGTTTTCTTTATTTATTTCAAAAATGGAAGTGTCTTCTATATTCACACTTTAATGTCTTCTATAGGGTGCCCCCCGCCAAAATAAAAAGCGGTAAATTCAGAAAGACGAGTGACACTCGTTGAAAACTGGTGACAACTGATGTTACTGAAAACTTCAGGAAGAGTCTCTGTATATTTCCTCAATCCCCGGATGTTTTTCTTTGAAAAGTACGATAACTTTGCACTCAAAACGAGTGAGCAGTTTAGCAGAACGAAAGAGAAAAGTTGTCTGCAAATCACCTTTAAATGACGATTCACAAGATCGAGCAGCAATTAATCCTTCAAAAGAACCAATCAGAATTAAGTAATTACGCGAGATTAGAATGATTATTCAAGATCATGAATATTCAAAAATTTATTCAAGGTTATTCAAGGTCAATTATTCCTGAAAAGTAAAACATTGATTTAAAAAACATTAAATTTCGTCGCTTTATTACAGGGCAACCTGTATATTAAATTGTTCAGCCCGCAGTCACTTGTCGGCTGCATTTATAAGTTTACTAATTCCTAAGAGACTGTCAGCATTTTCGTAAGACTCAAACGTACTATTTAATATTACAGAATATAAAATTCGAAAAATACCATCTTGCCAATATCAGCTTATATTTTTTACTAAATTCCATTATTAAAATGCCATTTCGAAAAGACTCCCTCTTCGAGAAGACAACTTTAAATATATGTCGACAAATCACAATGCCATCTGCATATCTTATGTTGTTACGATTTTTCTTACCAATAATAAATTTTACCATATCTTGTAATTCCTTCAGGAATGCTTCGCTGCAAAGGTATTTTGGTGTATGTACTTAATTCATTTTCCGTCTGTATTCCAGCGGTTTGTTTTCAATGAAGTTATGCCTAATCCTATAAACTTTCTCAAATAAACTAAGTTTTCATAGTAGTCCATCTGTGTGTCTTATTACAGGGTCTCCGAAACAGGTATCCGTGATTCTGTATTTCTATTGCTCTTTCTGGGTTCTCCGAGGCGGTGTAATGGTTAACAAGCTTGTCTCGCTAGAACAATTACGACTGAGTAGTGAGTTCGATCCTCACTGGGTGCCCCATACTTTCGGCCTTGTGCCACATCTAAGCTGTGCTTAGAAAATCACTTTCTATTGCTCTTTCGGGTCACATTCTGAGCAGAAATATCACATTTCTTATTCCAGTGTCTTTAACGAAACAAATTGTTATTGTCATGTCTCCGATCTACTTCTGCAGAGGACAAGCTTAGTTATGTTGTTTATTAAGCGATAGAGCTCGCATTCATTTGCACCGGCTTCTTTGACAGCGTTACGAAAATGGATCTCCCGAGGTCTCTGGTATTTCACCACTGTCGTATATTTTCATTTATTACTTCCGAAATCCTGTCGAGGCACAGTGGATTGAGGATTGAGGAATCGGAGAGCCGAGTTCGAATTCCATTACATTCACTTACGTGCAAATATCAATGCACTGAATCCTCTTCTTCTCCCCCTGCTATGGGTAAATAGCGGGAACGGACCGGGTTCTATAGCTTTGTAGGGCAACTGGTCTACCGCAGAAAGAAATGGCAACCTACTGCGGGGAAAAATCTGTCTCGTCAGTCCTGTATCACGCATGGCACATAACTGACTGAATCTTGTCGATGCTGAATTGTCTAACGCTGTTTGCATCTCTATTACGCTTCTTCTTCCTGTCCATATCAATTTAGACTTGGTTACTTCATCTCGTTCTATATTTATGTCTTCTGGAGGTTTTCCTCTTTCACTGGGAGACAGTTATCCGTCGCATTCCTTCCATCTTTTGTCGGTGTTCCCTCAGAGTTTATACATCCTGTCGATTGTCGCATCTTTTGTCCTCGTATTTCTCTTATTCTTTTAATCATGTCTGCCTTATCTATAATGCTCATTATTTTTTATTACTGCACATTTTTCATTAAGTCATTCCTCTTTTGTCTGCCTGCATCCGCATTAATTTTTTGTCTGAAAGATGCAATATTCTGTGGCAGAATATGACCTTGTTTGCTGTCTCTTTTTCCATTATGTCGAGAATTTCATCAATCATCAACTCTTTTTTTTTATTTCATTTTACCTTGGGAAGATCTTGTTTGCCACTTCTCTTTATGTATCCCACGTTAAATTTCCAATTTTATTCAAATTATTTTATTTCTTTTTATAGTTTAGATCCTTCTTGCATCCTTCTTACTTTCTGTATCTTTATCCTGACGCTGCGTCTACAGTTAGGAGCTTAGGGATCTTTTACAATGTAAAACTGCATTTCTGAATTATTACTAGTGGATACAATCTTAACAACATAAGATATGCAGATGAAACAGTGTAATAAAGGAAAGTGCGAAGAAAGGACTAACTATCAATTGTAAAACCAAATTTAAGTTTTTCAGCAAGAGTGATTTATTTTTTACTGCTTACCAACATTGTACTGGTTATTTAAAGCTGGGGGATTGTTTTAGATTGTAAGAATTTTTTTGAGATGATAAGGAACATTTTTACATACGTTCTACTATTCAAACCGTAGCTAGAGGGAGAAGAAGATTCATGCCTTTCCCAAAGTTATTTGCGCGTAAGTAAAAACAACGAAATGGACTGGAATTCGAACTCGTATCACATATTTCTTTTTCCGTGTCGTTATACTTTATACCAGCCACACATCCAACATTAGGACACACGGTATTCCCAAACGGACACACATCTAGGTTATGAACAAGCTCGACGTTGCTTAACTGCAGTGATCGCACGAGAACCGGTGTTTTAACGTAATATGGCCGTAAGCCGTACCACACGCACATCCAAAGTTAGCGCACCTGGTATTCCCAAGCGGTCACCCATTTAGGTAGTGACCATGCTCGACGTTGCTTAACTTTAGTGATCGTACGTTTTTTTCAACATAATACGCCCGTATACCATAGAACTCGTACATCCAAGAGTGATTTATTTTTTACTCCTTACCAACCTTGTACTGGTTATTTAAAGCTGGGGCATTTTTTTAGATTGTATGAATTTTTTGGAGATGATAAGGAACATTTTTACATACGTTCTACTATTCAAACCGTAGCTAGAGGGAGAAGAAGATTCATGCCTTTCCCAAAGTTATTTGCGCGTAAGTGAAAACAACGAAATGGACTGGAATTCGAACTCGTGTCACAGATTTCTTTTTCCGTGCCGTTATACTTTATACCAGCCACACATCCAACATTAGGACACACGGTATTCCCAAACGGACACACATCTAGGTTATGAACAAGCTCGACGTTGCTTAACTGCAGTGATCGCACGAGAACCGGTGTTTTAACGTAATATGGCCGTAAGCCGTACCACACGCACATCCAAAGTTAGCGCACCTGGTATTCCCAAGCGGTCACCCATTTAGGTAGTGACCATGCTCGACGTTGCTTAACTTTAGTGATCGTACTTTTTTTTTTTCAACATAATACGCCCGTATACCATAGAACCCGCACATCCAAGCAGATGTTATTTCCAAGCAGTCACCCATGTAAGTACTGACCATGCTCGACGTTGCTTAACTTCAGTGATTATACGATAACCGGTGTTTCAACGTGATATGGCCGTAACGCTGTCAGCAAGACGAACGGCCTATGATGAGATCGAAGCAGCTACTAAAATTGATATATGTGGAAGTTGCTCTAAAAGAGGACGAATAATGTGACACCGAAATCCGAAGATACAGTCAAATAGAAAAATATGCCTCCCAGAAGCTAAGCAACATATTAAGAAAACATTTCGTTAGAAACAAAGAAAATAGAGCAGAACTTCCACAGGATATAAGAAGGGGAGCGAATGGTGGAAATGTCTTAACAAAGGAAGTGAAGACTTCAGACAAACAGAGATCTGATTCTTCAGTTGGTTGCCGTAGACGGAACATCTGAGCAAGGTGGAAGTTTTAAGGACAACAAAAAGAAATGTTAAGCTTTCACTTAGAATCAGAAAGAAGTTGAAATTTCTAAGAGAAATAATAAGGAAAGTAGGCTTGGAACAAAGTGAATGCAGCAGAGAAATAGGATAGCAGTGAATAACCTGCGTAGAGAGCTTGTGTAAAAGAAAGGCAGACTAAGAGTTATAGAATGGATAGTTAAAAGACAGATATCGCTAAGAACTAAAATACATAAGGAATTATACACATTATAAAATGGACAAAGTCCGACAATTATGTTGAGACATTTTTTTTATCTTTATAAGTTCTTTTTATAGATACAAATATTTAAGTAGATGCTCTGTTTATAATAAACAGTATTAACAACATTTACCGGCCTGAATGTATGATAAATTCTCATAGAAAATATTCGTCCCCCGACAGGAATATTTTGTATGAAAATTTTTCGGACATTCAGGCCGGTAAATGTTACTAATACTGTTTATTATAAAACAGAGCATTTACTTAAATATTTGTATCTATAAAAAGAATGTATAAACATAAAAATGTCTTAAAATAATTGTCGGACTTTGTCCATTTCATAATGTGTGACGTCATTTGTTTACATTTGATACACCCTGAGCAGATATGAAAGTACGTGAGCTTGCTAACCGAACGCTCCTCTGTGGCCGAAACGGTTAAGGCACGTCAGGCTATATGACGGTTTCGTATAGGATACAGGTTCGTTTCCTGTCGGAGGACGAAAATTTTCTATGAAAATTTCTCGGACATTCAGGTCGGTAAATGTTTTTTTAATACTGTTTATTATAAAACAGAGCATTTACTTAAATATTTGTATCTATAAAAAAGAACGTATAAACATTAAAATATGTTTAACATTCTTTTTTATAGATACAAGTATTTAAGTAAATGATTTGTTTATAATAAACAGTATTAATGACATTTACCGGCCTGAATGTCCGAGAAATTTTCATAGAAAATATTCGTTCTCCAACAGGAATCGAACTTGTATCTTATACGGAACCGTCATATAGCCTGTTTACATTTGAATACTCATCGAGCAGATATGAATGTATGAGAGAAAATCGTGGATAATTGTAGTTTAAAAACAGTAAAATCGACCTTGTTAACCGAAACGCACACCTGTGGTTCAATCGGTTAAAGCACGTCAGGCTATATGACAGTTCCGTATAGGATACAGGTTCGATTCCTGTCGGAGGACGCATATTTTCTATGAAAATTTCTCGGACATTCTAGCCGGTAAATGTTGTTTAATACTGTTTTATTATAAAACAGAGCATTTACTTAAATATGTGTATCTATAAGAAAGAACGTATAAACATAAAAAATGTCTCAAAATAGGGATTATGCAGAGCCATAATCGCCCATGTCTACATGTTGCACGGCACTTGTAAGGTAACCAAACCTTGCCGATTTTTTACGTCGTATGGTCGCTGATACACAAATGAGTGAGGCAGGAAAGCGGTAGGAGTGGCAGTAGCTCATTGCTGTTGGTCAATTCAGGTGTGTTGCGCACACATATCACTCATAGCTCGAGCAGCGGCGACGAAACATAGTGTAGTCGAAGCAGCTCTTTCGGTTCTGTCTGTTTTATGACATTAATGTGGGCTTGTCAATGGCCGCATTAAGTCTCTGAATATGTCAGACTTTTGGAGAGACTGCTGTGGATGAACGCGCACTGCCAGGCGGTTGTTCCATAACTTCAGGTCGGGAGATCTGTCACTTTGTGATGAACCACGCAGTAGCCGGACACAGGTGCTGGGTGATGAAGCCGGCCTTAGAAAAGGACAAGTTAAACCTGTGGTGAGTTTGCTGAACGCTTCCGGGTTTCTGATGAAACAGATTTCACCTGCACCGCTTCAAGAGGTTGAGCAATGGATACTCCACCACACTGTCGGAAGCCAACAAGCAACAACGTGTCACAGTGCTTTCTCGGCACCGCAACGTACGCATATTTGATTGAGTGCTCACCAGTGACGAAAAGCGTGCTAGACACTGGTTGTCACCACGAGACCCCTACGCCTCAAACCACAGGACTATTTCTACACCCACGCATGATCGAGCTCTGTATCTGGTCGATTACTCGACAAGTGGGCCACTACCAACTGCTACCAACAGACAAAACCCTCACTTCGTACGTCTACTCGCAGCAGTTGGAACGTGTGTAAGAGGCAATGGATCAGAATCAGCTAGCATTTGTTAATCGCAAGGGTGTAGTGTTCCTTCATGACGGTGCCAGGTGTCAAGTGGCCTGAGTGGCCAAGGATACCATACGGCTGACACTATGCTGTCCACCTTACTCTCCTGTCCTTGCATCAACAGATTAGCAGTACTTTCAATCCATGGAAAACCACTTTCTTTTGAAATCCTGCGGAAATGTGATAGACTTGTGGCAGGCCCTCACATACTTCTTTGCGACTAACTCACCTAGTTTTTACCTCTAGTACATTCCACACTTGAAGGCACGTTGGTAAAAGGTTTTGGGAACTGATGGGAATTACTTTGAGGACTAACCGTATGTCAGATTTTGGTATACACCTTTTAAATCAAAAAGGCAAGGGCTTTTTTGGTTGCCTTGTAGAAGTAGAAGAAATCAAATCACCGCGGAAAGTGATTTAAGAAAAATAGATGAGTGTGCATTGTTTAATGAACTTTAGAATACAGATGTTCAAAAATACATCTATTCAAATCAGTGCTATAAATATTTTATATATTAACCGCTGAGAATGAATGTCAATTGGGCAAAGACGCTTTCTACATTATATTTAATGCTTTCTCAAATATTAAGTGAATTACATGATCTAAAGTATTAAGAAATAGAAAGATTAGTTTAGAAAAGTGAAAAGAGTATTGTACTGTTATGTAATATCAATCCTTTACATGTCAGTGAATGCTGGATAACAACATCTTCACAGATGAAGAAGAGATTTGAAGCAACCGGAATGAAATAATGTCAAATGACAGCAAGTCTTCAACGGTAGCAGCAGCGGCAGCAGTCATAAGACGCAGTCGGAGTTCAGAATTAATTTCAACTCGGAACTAATTTCAATTCGGAACTAATTTCAACTCGGAAATAATTTCAATTCGGAACTAATTTCAACTCGGAACTAATTTCAACTCGGAACTAATTTCAATTCGGAACTAATTTCAACTCGGAACTAATTTCAACTCGGAACTAATTTCAAGTCGGAACTAATTTCAACTCGGAACTAATTTCAACTCGGAACTAATTTCAACTCGGAACTAATTTCAATTCGGAACTAATTTCAACTCGGAACTAATTTCAATTCGGAACTAATTTCAATTCGGAACTTAAATCGAATTGAAATTAGTTCCAAGTTGAAATTAGTTCCGAATTGAAATTAGTTCCGAGGTGTAATTAGTTCCGAATTGAAATTAGTTCCAAGTTGAAATTAGTTCCGAATTGAAATTAGTTCCGAGGTGCAATTAGTTTTGTTACTCATGCACCCTAAGGGGTGAATGTTAAGTTTAAGTGCCTAAATTTACTCCAGTAAATTGTTCCACCGGGCAATGGATAAAAGCGAGTAAAAACTTTGTTTTATGAATTTGATGACATTGTGGTTGTGAGTTCAATCCCTGGGTCGGGCAGTGGGTACTCACACTCAGTGAAAACAGGAGAGCAATAACTGAACAGCACCAAATAAAAATAAGAACCTGACGACATCCCTAGACATGAGCATTGGAACGAGAACAGTCTACCCTCGCAGATTAAATAAAGGGTTCTATTCAGAATTCCCTGTACGTTACCAAGATCGTTCGCAGGGCAAAATGGCCGACAATAGTCCAAATATAATAAGTGTAAAGAAAATGAAAGTTGTTCTACAGAAGAATTTTGAGGATTCTATGGACCGAACATGTGAGCAACGACGAAATTTTAGAGAAAATGGAATCGAAAAGGACCCTTGTACTTAAAATCAGAAAGAGACAGTTGAAATTTCTAAGGCATATAATGAGGAAAGAAGGTTTAAAAAACTTGAAACTCAAAGGTCAGATTGAAGGGAGAGAGGGAAATAGCGATTAACCTACTTAGTGAGCTTGAGTAAATGGATTGCAAAATATGGTTTAGGAAAGATAGCAAAAAAAAAACAAAATATAAGACCAAAAAAAGCTGAGAAATTGTGAAGAGCCATGAACCCCAACATCCTAGAGTGACACGGCACATTGAAGAAGAAGAAGAAGAAGAAGAAGAAGAAAGAAGAAGAAGAAGAAAGAAGAAGAAGAAGAAGAAGAAAGAAGAAGAAGAAGAAGAAGTTACATCTCTGATGTCTTCATTATCTTTATTAATTATTTGAATACCGGAAAGCATTTTGAAATCCATAAATATATGTTTTTGAAGGTTTATTTGAACACAAATATTTAAATACTATTGTAATGACAAAAGTACGTAGGTGTATGCTTTAAGAAAGCTTTATTCAACTGAGAATACAAGGTCCACGTATAATGTCCTTTTATAGTCCCAGTAAACAGAAATAGCTCTCTCAAAGAGGAGAGTAACAAAACAAGGAGAGACCACACTTAATTATTCATAGCAATTATGTCATGTCAGATCTGCGTTTTCGTTATCTTTATTAATTGGAATGAGTCAAGGCCCTTTCTAAAAAATATCTTTGATAAGATGTATGTGATATTTTCATTCAACGATTCTATGCCTCGGCATATTTCTGTTATGATTTGTATTTTTTTTATTCTTTTATTTATTCATTCCAAACTTGGATAGTCGTTCCCAAAAGTCCCATGTGTATGCGATATATAATTGCTTCTAGAAAATAATTCAAAACAATATCTGCTCACATCATTGCGATGAACATTTTTATTAACCCATAAAGAAAAAGGGTCTCTTTAGAAAAGGAAGACCCCTTTCTGTTTTTCTGAACACGTGATTTCTTTTCATACGTGATCGAAAGTTATGGCATTCATATTCTGAATGCTGAGATTTTAACGTGGGTTTATATTAGATTCGTGTACAGGTTGTGAATTTAAAAACTTTTCTTTTGTTAAGAGTGAAAATAATGGAAGTAAATTAGACGGATTACTTTCATTTTATGATCTTCTATGTCTAAAATAGAGAGAAAAACTCCTGTGCAAAAAAACAAAAAAGATATGTGTGCCTTTTAAGGAGATGGTACCGTAACTGAAAGTCGCTAGGTTCAAGTGATTCAAAATTATGACATATCTAGAAAGATAGCAGACCAAAAAAGAACATTGAAACAGATCACGATGCAAATGCAAGGACCTTCCCACTGCTTGAATGAACCCTTTGCTGGTTGACCATGTGCTCAGTGGGTAGACAAACTCACCATGCTTGGCCAATTACGGTTTGGAGGTTTTGAATTCAAAGTTTTTCTGCCACCCAGACTTTCCTACTACTTTACCCATAGCTGGAGGGGCAGAAAAGATGGATTCATACAAATTCTATTGGGTACGAACTCGACTGGAATTCGAACTCAATCCGAGCCGCTATTCATTCCCCCAGCCGTACCTGCTCATCATATACATACATATATATAAAGAAAGACTTGTACCCACAGAAGAAAACAGATTAAATATTAGGTTGGTGCAAAAATAATGTCGTTTTCTCACATAAAGTTGAACGTCAAAAAACGACATTATTTTTGCACCAACCTAACAGAATGGACGCCATTGCTTTACCTTAAGGGGACCTTTTCGGCCAACACTTTCTCAAAAGGTGAACGTTGACGAGAAACTGAAAACAATCAAAGACACATTAGTAAATAACGAATGAGGAGGGAAAATTGGAACACGGTTAAAATAGATTTTTTTATAAATAAAATATCCACTAAAAACAAAATACGAACTACCCAAAAAGATTATAAAAATGGAAAAAAGTTATTCATAATCCGTCGATCAAACGTAAGGAACGAATAAAATATGAAGGAAATGGTTATCCTCATAATGACATTAAATGCGTTGTTGATAGAAAGATTAGCCGGTTTAAAGAACCAATGGTTCTAGGAACTATCCGGTGCCCAATTGATCTGAAGTTACCTTGGTTAGGTAAGAAGCGCCAGTCGCTTGCTGACAGAATTTCAGCCTGTGTTGCTTCGTGCTATAACGCTGTCAAGTTGTGTTCTGTTTTCCAGTTCAGTAATATATAATTTTAAATGCCGTTGTGACGCAGTGTATATAGGAGGGACCAATCAAAGGCTGGAATCACGTATAACGCAAAACGTACCTGAACATCTGATTTCTAATAATCAAAGTCGTGTTAAAAAAAAACCCGTTCCAGCAGTGCATGATTCCTCCATTGAGCAGCATTTACTGGACAATCCCGATCATGCCGCTGATTATAATGACGCGTTTCTTCCATTTTATATAGATCTCGCTCGGTTCACCATCGCCGAGATCTTGAGGCTGTTTATATTAAGTTTCATCAGCCGACTCTTTGTAAACAAAAGGAACATTTTATTCCTTCCTTACGCTTAATCGAGGGATTATGAGTGACTTTTTTCCATTTTATACTATATTTTTATACTATATATATATATATATATATATATATATATATATATATATATATATATATATATATATCGGTTTTGTAGTGCGTATTCAATTTATGTAACGTAAATCATTCAAACGAAAAACAAATACTGAAGCTAGTTATATGGCGATATAACTAGCTTCAGTATTTGTTTTTCGTTTGAATGATTTACGTTATATATATATATATATATATATATAAATTAGTAAATACCGAATGAGGAGGAAAAATTGGAACACTATTAAAATAGACTTTAATTATAAATAAAATATCTACTAAAAACAAAATACGAAGTTCCAAGAAGAGTATTAGATGGCAAACCGTTAATCATACTTTGTTCCAGTCAAGATCCGCGTTTCCATCCTTCAGCAAAGGTCGGTTGTTCTATTTTCAGAATAGTTCAGTAATATACAAAAACCCCGACTTGATAAGATGTACAGTCGATGTGGCTAATAAGCTAGTATGATTTAAAATCCCTTTTGATGTTGTCGTTTCATTTCTGTACTTCAAAAAGATTTCGACAACCGGCCATGAGAAGACGAGCGAGAGAAGAGACAACGTTATGGAATCAACACCATCAACCTAGAGACACCCCGGCCAGAACGAGGGGGTATACAAGAAGTCAATAAACCAAATGCCTTTTGCATCCCCAAAATAACAAGGCCATCATCTTCGCTTATAATGAAACTCCTTTGGCCTTCTTTAGAGCAGGTGTTGAGGTATGTTTCCATTGCATATATTGTTTTTGATCAAAGTGATGAACCAAACACGCTTCCTGGGTTCATTCAATTGCGAGACACACACTTAGGGGATCATCTAACTTTCGATACATGACGGACGAGGCAAATTTTTCCTTCATTCGGTTGCTATTTTTGTGCGGTAGACCAGTTACCCTGAAAGGCTACAGAATCCAGTCTGTCCTGCTATTTACCCATAGCTGGGAGGGGAGAAGAGGATTTATAACTTTCCCAAGGGTATTAGCACGTAAGTGAATGCAATGGATTCGACGGGAATTCGAACTGAGCTCTCCCTGAGTCAGGGGAAGTTAAAGAAAACCACCGGGATCTGTCTCAAAAATTGATAGATTTTACTGCGATGTGATCAGCCTGTGTTTGTTTTGGTCAAGTCTCAAAAGACCGGACATCCAGCGAGGAAAATCTTTCATCATGCCAACTTCATTGGACAGAATATCCTCAATTCAAAGGATATGTTAATATTTCATTTATAGTCAATCACCTGCTGCCCATCATTATGTGGTGAATACAATCAAGACCTTTCTTACCCTACCTAAATTCGGTTCCCACATTTGCACTGTTGATAAATCTGGACATCACCCTCTCATGTAGCAGCAAATATGTTCTTGGCGTTAAAACATCTTTCTGCATGTATTAATAACACAACAAAACGAAGTCGATATTTGTTACATTTGATGTTTAAATGGAAACTGATTTTGCAGTTGAAGGGTTGAAATGAATGCATGCAAGATTGCATAGCTCTAGCATCACTCCTTCATAGTCAGCCAATGAACTTTTCAGCCCACCCTCGTACCTGGAAAGAAACAATGCAGATATTAAGAAGAAGAGTTGAAATGAATGCATGCAATATTCCACAGCTCTAGCATCACTCCTTCATAGTCAGCCAATGAACTTTTCAGCCCATCGTCGCACCTGGAAAGAAACAATGCAGTTATTAAGACGAATAGTTGAAATGAATGCATGCAAGATTTCACGGCTCTAGCATCATTCCTTCATAGTCAGCCTATGAACTTTTCAGCCCACCGTCGTAACTGGAAAGAAACAATGCAGATATTAATAAGAACAGTTGAAATGAATGCATGCAAGATTTCACAGCTCTAGCATCACTTCTCCATAGTCAGCCTATGAACTTTTCAGCCCACCCTCGTACCTGGAATGAAACAATGCAGTTATTAAGAAGAAGAGTTGAAATGAATGCATGCAAGATTTCACAGCTCTAGCATCACTCCTTCATAGTCAGCCTATGAACTTTTCAGCCCACCCTCGTACCTGGAAAGAAACAATGCAGTTATTAATAAGAAGAGTTGAAATGAATGCAAGATTTCACCGCTCTAGCATCACTCCTTCATAGTCAGCCTATGAACTTTTCAGCCCACCCTCGTACCTGGAAAGAAACAATGCAGATATTAATAAGAAGAGTTGAAATGAATGCATGCAAGATTTCACAGCTCTAGCATCACTCCTTCATATTCAGCCTATGAACTTTTCAGCCCACCCTCGTACCTGGAAAGAAACAATGCAGTTATTAAGACGAAGAGCTGAAATGAATGCATGCAAGATTTCACAGCTCTAGCATCACTCCTTCATAGTCAGCCTATGAACTTTTCAGCCCACCCTCGTACCTGGAAAGAAACAATGCAGATATTAAGAAGAAGAGTTGAAATGAATGCATGCAAGATTCCACAGCTCTAGCATCATTCCTTCATAGTCAGCCTATGAACGTTTCAGCCCACCCTCGTACATGGAAAGAAACAATGCAGTTATTAAGAAGAAGAGTTGAAATGAATGCATGCAAGATTTCACAGCTCTAGCATCACTCCTTCATAGTCAGCCTATGAACTTTTCAGCCCACCGTCGTACCTGGAAAGAAACAATGCAGTTATTAATAAGAAGAGTTGAAATGAATGCAAGATTTGACAGCTCTAGCATCACTCCTTCATAGTCAGCCTATGGACTTTTCAGCCCACCCTCGTACCTGGAAAGAAGCAATGCAGTTATTAAGAAGAAGAGTTGAAATGAATGCATGCAAGATTTCACAGCTCTAGCATCACTCCTTCATAGTCAGCCTATGAACTTTTCAGCCCACCCTCGTACCTGGAAAGAAACAATGCAGTTATTAAGAAGAAGAGTTGAAATGAATGCATGCAAGATTCCACAGCTCTAGCATCATTCCTTCATAGTCAGCCTATGACCTTTTCAGCCCACCGTCGTACTTGGAAAGAAACAATGCAGTTATTAATAAGAAGAGTTGAAATGAATGCAAGATTTCACAGCTCTAGCATCACTCCTTCATAGTCAGCCTATGAACTTTTCAGCCCCACCCTCGTACATGGAAAGAAACAATTCAGTTATTAATAAGATTTGACATGTATGCATGCAAGAGTTCCCAGCTGTAGCATTACTCCTTCGTTGTCAGCGTATTAACTTTTCACCCCACCCTCGTATTATCTTCTCAAATTTCGAAGCCGTTGCCATAACACGATTGTCGATGCGATATTTAACCTTTTGTTTTTAAATATCAATTGGATTTCAAGATCGAGTGGCATCAGTGCTTTCTTTGTCATCTTTATTAAGAAGAAGAAAACATTAAAAGGGATGATGATCATTAGGCATTTATGGCTTTCTAGAACTGAAAAGCTACATTCTATCAAAGTACAACTCGATTTTTATTTTCATTAATTAGAATGGCAGGTGGCGTATTCTTTACCGGCTCGGATTGAGGAATACGAAAGACGATTTCGAAATCCAGTGAAATTCATTATATTCAATTACGTGGGAAAGGTATGAATTCGTCTCTCCTCCTCCTCGGCGTAAAATAGTAGGGAAGACTGTATCCTATAGCCGTTGGTGGTAGCAATTCTAAGAGAAGGAAAACTCTGAATTCATACCACCTGCCTTTTGGCAAAGACTATTAATGTAACTTCAAAATCAAATCCACCTCTGAGAGAAGAGACGGGGTAACCTTAACATCACCGGTGCAAAACGAACCGGTAAGTCATTGCATCAATTTACCTTGAATATCCCCATGGACCATAATTTTTTTGAGATGGCGGGGAATGGAGACAACAACTGAATCAAAACTAGAATGAAAATTTTTAAATATAGAATGTTTCAAATTCATTATCTCTTTAAATTTCAACTATAATTTTTATCTTTAGAAATTGCCACGACCATACTGGAAAATATAAAAAAATATAAACCATACAGAAAAAAGGGCAATGTGTGGGTCTTATTTCATGTATTCGCGAATATGAACATCCAAGGCCCAATAAATAAAGTCGTTGATTAGATTCAGTGACTAGACCCAAAAATGTGTGAGTTCAATACCAGGCCATAGCAGTGGTGAACCAAAAAACTTGGAGAGTTGAGTTAAAGGGAAATAATTGAGACACCCGGAAGAGGCCTGGCGCGTGGAACTAGAACAATCTACCCCGGTGGACTAAATAAAGGGTTCGGTTCAAAATTCGAATCACCTGAAGATGGCCGGAGGGTACAACGGCCTAAACGTTGTGAATATAGCAATGAAGATGATGATAACACTCCGAATAATGTGAATAATGCAAGTAATCATAATACCTCATCTCAGAGATATAGAGAGATATAAATATCCCAATTGTATTATTTGGCTTGGTTTGATTTATTTGTTTAATGGCATATCAACACCTTTATGGGTTATTTATTGCTGAAATTTTATTTTCTCGTGAATTTTGGTATGGTTTTTCCAAAAAGATATTGCTGGTAATGTTTCGTGTTTTTTTATGAAAATGAATTACTGCTTATTTTTTAAGGTATTTTTATATTTTCATGTTTACACTCCAGTTTGGAGGTTTACTATTTGCCCATATCTGGGACCTTAACAAATGCTACCACTCCGGGTTAAGGTGGACGTGGCAACAACTACAATAAAGAGTTGGTTCAATGCTCGTCAAGGCCTCCTGATCAGAGGCCTTGCTGCTGGATGTAGTTTATCGTCAGATGCAGTGCATTATTATTTGGATCTTTATATTCGCGAATACATTACATGATACACCTAGCAAAATCTTAGCCACGATTTTGTCTTTATTAATTACTTAAGGTACAAGGTCATTAAGAAAAGAGCCAATTAAATGAGCCATTTAATCTTTTCTAGAGAACAAGGATTTCAATTAAACACCGATTCTAATTTCGTCTGTGGTTTTTACCTTTGCTTGTCTAATAGCAAAATCGAAAATTTGGATCGACGAAACATGTCAAATGAAAATTTTTCTTGGTCTTACGGCCATATAACGTCGAAACATCGTGTCCAGTATGATTACCGAAGTTAAGCTACATCACGCCTGGTGAGTTCCTAAATGGGTAACTACCTGAGAATACCAGGTGCTGTAAATTTAGATGTGCGGCTGGTATGACTTACATACATATCACATTGAATGACTTGTCATCGTACGATTACCTAAGTTAAGCAACGTAGAGCTTGATCAGTTCCTGGATGGTAAACCACTTGGGATAACAGGTGCTGTAAATTTGGATGTGCAGCTGGTATGACTTACATACATATCACATTTAATGACCTCTCATCGTACGATTACCTAAGTTAAGCAACGTCGAGCTTGATCAGTTCCTGAATGGGTGACCAATTGAGAATACCAGGTGCTGTAAGCTTGGATGTGCATGTGGTGTAATGGATAACGGCTCAAAATAATTAATCGGAGAGCCGAGTTCCAATTCCAGTCGGGATCCTTATCGTTATTGAGGCGCAAATACCATTGCGAAAGGTACGAATAAAACTCATCTCCCTCCATCTATGTGTTAATTAGTAGGGATTGTATCAGTAAAGCATTGTTATCTCAAAAAAACTCTTACAATCTAAAAATATTTTCTGGCTTTAAATAACCTGCAAAAGTTTGCAAAGTCGTAAAAAACAAATCAATACTCAGTTTAATTGATTCTTAAAGGTCGAAGGCTGTTTAGAATCGCTATATCTATATGCCTCATTTAATGTCATGTAGAAAACAATTAAGTAAATTTTACATCTATTTTAAGTTCACCTTGATTGTTATATTCGCCTGTCTATTAACAAAATGTCAGCAAGAGAAATACCATATGAATATTTTATTTGATATATTTTTCTGCAATTGTCTGCTGTAATTTCTTTTGGCAATTGCAGAACCGAATTCCAGTTCCAGTTGGGTTCGTGATCTTCATTTATGCTCAAATACTTCTCCTCCAGCTATGAGTTAATTATTAACAATTGTATCATTATTATCTTCAAAACATTTTTATAATCTAAAAATCTTTTCTGGATTTAAATAACCCGCAAAAAACGATAAGCCATAAAAATATCAATTGATATTTAAATTTTTTTGAAATCGTTTTGCTTAATTGCGAATTAACTTGTATTACAGTACGGTTCATTCTGTACAAGGCCCGGGAGCCACTCTAGATAGAGGGTTACAGATTATGAAGCACAGTTAAGGCGAATATGTGGGGGAAGATAATGCTATAGACTTGTACAGGTTAAGATTGTAGTTATCGAGAAAATATCCTCTTGGCAGTTGTTTTCAGAGGTTCACGGGAAGAATCTCCTCGAATGTAACTTACTTCTCACCAACTGGATACGTAGGGAGCGAGGGTGGTTCGCTAAAATGTTCGTAGTATGGTGGGTTTTAACCGTGAAGGTTAGAACTAGTAGAAGCAAGGGACGTTGTGTGTTCACGACTTTGTACTCCCGGCCTTAAGGACAACTTCATTAACGAACTCACGTCATATTCCTGGCATCGCTCCGTCGCAGGGCGATTACATGCGTTGTCGCAGTTTTCAAAATGAAAATGCTAACATCCAACTAAAACGTAGAATTTCGATGTCAATCTCCGAAATGGATTGAACCGTTAATCTACTTCTTTCTTTTATGTGCCGTGTCCTTACAGGACGTAGGCGATCATGGCTCTCCACCTCCTCCTATCCTTTGCAGCTCTAAACAAGTTCCTCCCCTCTGCTTCCTCCCCCAGTCCACGTTCTGTCATCCACTTGCTTAAGTCCGCCAGATATGTCATGCGTTGTTTTCCCTTGTCTTTCTTTCCCTCTATTCGACCCGTGAGTATCAGATTCTCCAGGCCCTCCTTCCTCACTATGTGTCCCACAAACTTCAGTTGCCTCTTTCTGATATTAAGTATAAGCCTCATCCTTGTTTGCAACCTCTTTAAGATCTCATCGTTCATCACACGCTCGGTCAATGTTATCCTTAGCATCCTTCTGTAGAACCACATCTCTATCACCTCGAGTCTCTTCTTCATCTTTGAGGAAATCATCCAACATTCGCTGCCGTAAAGTAGAAAACATGTTCAGTATTCTTTGTTACCAAAGATATCCTCCTGTCTCGCCGTACTCTGCCCAGCTTTTGGAATGTGTTCTTGTCCATCCCAATACGCCTACAGATCTCAGTGTCGCACTTACCGTCCTCTGTCAAGACGCTTCCCATATATTTAAACTTCCGCGTCTGCTTGACTCCCGACCTGCAAATCGCATTTCGGGCTCTTCCTCTTACTGTCTTCTCGTAGTTCATGCTTAGTCCTTTCTTCTCACTCTCCGTCGCTACCTTCTGTGGCAGATCTTGTTTATTTAATATACTTCCTTCTGATCATTGGATTATATACTCAGTAAATCAACATATAGATAATTATTATAATTGAAAGGAATTCTTAAATCATCAGAAGCAAACAGCAATGGAGCATTTCAAACATGTCTGAGTAGGAGTTGTCAAATCCTCACTTTCCAGCCATGACAGAATACAAAATTTATTAATCAACCTACGAGGTGATGTAATAATTGCCCACACTGTTCCCAAGCCTCTCGCTATTCTATCGCTACCTTTGGGGTAAAAAGTTCTATTTTTCTTAATTGCACCCGTTCAGACCTTCAAAACCAAATAACACCCATGCCATTGAGCTGGGGAAGGAGACATCTTCGTTCCCTTTGTATACCATTTGTTCCTAAGAGCAGTAGATTTCTCGAACAGGATCCCAAGAGGGTGCTTCCCCGATCACTGCAATCTACAAGAACTAGGTTCGACAAACATCAAGAAAGCATTGGGTACCCAGTGAGAATTGGACGCACTGCTCCGTCGAAATTGTACTCGCGAGGCAAGCTTGCTAACCATTTCACCACGTCGTGGTGTCCACACCAGTTCAGCAATGAAAGAATATGAGAAAAACAAACCAGAGAAAAAAGGTATGAAGTCGCTGTAGTTTTGTTTCCGACCCATAGTGGCGACACCAATGACGATGACATCCACGAAGCTGTCACGAAATTTAATCGATATTCAGCTGGTTTTGACAGTTCTATTCGGGGGTTATTCAGTTCCGTTTTGAGCAGCCATGAGGCACGCCTAGCACAAGCCTTGTTCTACCCCGACATTGCTAAAATTTTTCCTCCCCCTTTGAAGCCGACATTTATTTTAAGAGCACGGATTGCGCAGATACGTTAAACGAAAGACTCTTCATTGCGTAAGTTGACAGCTGCACAACGTTTATACACACATCGCTCTCGTCTCTGCAGAAACGCATTCAGTGCCGACGAAATTTACGCACACCCGATGTTTGGTGTAGATAAATATTCAATAATCGTTAATAGCCATCAGTAGGTACTATTTCTTTTACTTGAATGGAGAAATTCATTGACGCATGTCCGCTTAGTGCGATCACGCATGGCAAACGACATCACTGTGCTACACAGCCAAGATATGAAATTGTATAAAATACAGTACAATATCTACAACTGTGGAACAGAGAAATGTTTATGATGAACCTATCGTAAATATCAAACAATCAACTAACTAAAGCAGTACTCCTGCTAACAATAAATAACCCATGGAGGTTGATATGCCGCTAAACAAAGGTAACAGTCAACAAACTAAAGCAGTACTCCTTACAAAAATATGTCAATGAAACCTGATCTACAAAAGGATTTCTTCCAAAGAATAGATATTCCATTCATAAAACCTATCCTAAAATCTTGTCGGCAATAAATAACCCATGGAGGTTGATATCCCGCTAAACAAAGATAATAAACCATCAACAATCAAATGCAAATGCCATCATAAAATATTTAGCTGCGTATTTTTTTTTTTAGTAAAATTCACCTTGTACAAGGCGCTCAGGTTTGGGGGTTAGGCTATGGGGCGTTTTGTACGAACAGGATGGGAAAATAACGGTTGACCCTAGACTTGAACATATTAAGATTCTAGTGATCGTGGAAACATCGTCTTGGGAATCGGTTTCACATAGCAGTGTTTCGCGGGAACAAGCTGTTCGATACTGACAGAACATCGAGAGGCTTACCGCTGTGAGAGGCTTGCAAGAAAGAGGTGGACGGAAGGAACATCATTCGTCAATCAGAAGGACCCGGAGACGCTTTTTATTTATATCGAGGCTGGAAAGTGCGGTTTAGATATAAGGAAACATTTTTAAGTTCTTGTATAATTATTTCAACCCAAGCAAGGCAATAGAGCCACTAAGATGCAAGGGTTTACTATGTGTGAAATAATATGTGAAGAGATAATATTATTATGGATAGAGAAAAATAAAAGAACAGAAATTACGAAAACAGTAGACAAGGATTGAAACTGCATTTTTTTAATTCAAGTTGACTGCAAAGCAAGTTCCACAATTTAGAAGTGCGAGAGAAGAAATTATTATCATAGAACTTACGGTTATATCTTGTAATTTCAGCTGTAATATGATGAGACCTGCCAATTTAGAAATACGCTTTAATTCATAAAGTTTAGATACCTTATAGGAAACAATTCCATCAATCAGAACAATTACCATAAAAGTCTTTATCGTAAAAGCACAGTGAAACTGCGTTACGGCGCTGGGAAAATGATTGTAGCCGAGGTGCCAGGTCAGGACCAATAGCATTACAGATTCTCGTTTTTATTTTATCAAGAATCTCTAAATAAAACTCTAATATATGCGCTTCCACAATTTCCTTCAGAGTCGAAATAATTCGTCGTCGTCTCGCTTCCAAGAATTTAATTTCTTCTTTACTGATTGCTTCCTTTATGATGTTGGCGTTGATGACTAAGTTTGCCACCAACATACAAGTTCAGGACTAGAAGACTCCAGTTTCACCAAAACCTGCTCCTGTCAGCCATTCCCTTTAGCCGTTTGGCTTTCCAAGAGTTGGTTGTAGGTGAAATAAAATCAGAGTAAAAGAAACTACAGATGGCGTAAATTTGTTTAAGGTTAACCACAACTTGCCAGGAAGTAACCCACATGCTTGATTCCATGACCTTCTTCGGTAAATATGGAATGAAACATGCGGAATCAAGTTATGAAACTGCAACAGAGTGCCGCTGATTTTGTTATAATTTCGAGAGGCGCCTACTGTAGCATATCCGTCATGCGTAGCCCTCTTCAGCCGTTGAGATCTGTTGTGATCGTAATCACTTTGTTCCAGACTAAGCGAAATAACTCAGTCGCCTCCATTGTCGTGTATGCATGAAACAATTGCTGTTTAACGCTGCAGATCTGCTTAGATTCTGTCGCAGACCAACGGCCTCTATCCGATCTCTACACTGTAACCCTGGCATGGCTGGCTGCCGTGTGGTGTACCTTGTAGAGGGCAACCTGTAACTTGATCTCAGGGCCACATACGGATTTGAATTCAGTATTGTATTTCTCAACATCTAGAAGCCCTAATCTGCCCTCCTATTTAACCCATAGCTGGAGGAAGAAGAGATGAATTATTACCTTTTGCCATGTAAGCGAATGTAACGAATTCGACTGGAATTCTCATTCCGAATCGCTTTCCCTTGCACATCCACCACTAAATAGAGAAAAAAATGTTTCATCATTTTGCCAATCTCTGAACTTGAAGTCCTGGCTGTAATCATCTATAATGTAAAAGGTCTTTGGCTTCTTTTCTTCTTCTCTAGCTTTTTTCCTTTACGTTAAAGAGTGAACAGTCGATAATAAATTTGGATTACTTTATCTTTCATCTCGTTCAACGCAATTTCCGTTTTATTTTGTTAAGTAAGATGCGTGGGTCCGAAATAAATAAATAACAATACACATGTTTGGAACTCCGATCGCATATATTTTAGCAATTGGGAATGTGATAAGTGACGCCATTCTGAACTTTCTGGCGCGTAATAAATAAGGTGAGCATCTGATAAGAGCCCTGAGCGCGTAGGGGTCGACACGTAATAATCGATACAATATCCATAAGACTTCTACGCGACAGAATACTTCGTTGAAGTTCTTTAAATGCATTCCAAATTTGGAGAGGGAAATTTATAAACATTCGTGCTTGCTCCCCATGCTCTCCCCTCTCTCTCTCTCTCTCTCTATATATATATATATTTATATATATATATATATATATAGAGAGAGAGAGAGAGAGAGAGAGAGGAGGAGGCGCGGTGGTGATGACTCCCAGAAATTCCACTCACATGAGGGTAAAACATTAATGTCAATGGTACCTTCATCGAGTTGTCTTACCAACAGGTTGAAGGACTTTCTGGGAGGTATGTGCCGGAGTTATTTTTGCCCCTCCCTCTCTCTCTCTCTCTCTCTCTCTCTCTCTCTCTCTCTCTCTCTCTCTCTCTCTCTCTCTCTCTGCTTATATATATATATATATATTATTTTATATGCGCGGCAATTATTGGAAAGTGGTCAATATCAGTGATATAGCTAATATATTCAGTTATATTGATATGTGTTTGTCACCTGGGTTTCACGATTTAGCGATCACCAGCTATATATATATATATATATATATATATATATATATATATATATATATATATATATAGGTAGAGAGAGATAAATAGAGTGCCAGGGATATCTTATCTCTGACATATACCAGAAAGTCTTTAAAGAAAAGCCATGTAGATGAAGATACCATTGCCATTAATGTTTTACAATTATGTGAGTGTATATGTGGGTGGTATTCCTGTCGTCCCCCTATATATATATATATATATATATATATATATGCCACCCAGAAATGCATCTCACATAAGGGTAAGAATTCCGGAGCGTAAAACGGCCGAAACGTTATAATAAATATGGCAACAAAGATGAGGACAAATAATCCGAATAGTGTAAATATTGTACATAATACCTCATCTCAGAAATATAGACAGATACTGAAAGGCCGAAACGTTGTAATAAATATGGCGACAAAGATGAGGACAATAGTCCGAATAATGTAAATAGTGTACATAATGACCTACAATCTGTTGTTAAATGGTGCAAAATGTGGCTTGTTAAAAGCCTTCAAAATGAAGAAAAAAAGTGGGAAAAGCCTTTTTACCTTCCATCATCATGGCTGATACTAACCTCCAGCGACTTAGTGCAACTTCTCGGACTGACAGGAGGTGAAAAGTTTATATTGCATTAATTGACAGGTCTGTTACTAGGAAACTTGTCTCACTGTGTTATGCCAGGCATTTTACTCTCAAGAATCTATCTTATTTATAAGTTTAGCATTCTTTCTTGCTTTGAATATTACTCGCAAATCTGGTCTTGTGCTTCTGATATATATTTAGAGATTCTTGATAAAATCCAAAGAAGAATCTATCTTACATATTTATAAGTCTACCATTCATACTTGCTTTGAATATTGCTGCCACATCTGGTCTGGTGCTTCTGCTATATATTTAGAGATTCTTCATAAAATCCAAAGAAGAATCTATCTTACATATTTATAAGTCTACCATTCACCCCTGCTTTGAATATTGCTGCCACATCTGGTCTGGTGCTTCTGCTATATATTTAGAGATTCTTGATAACATCCAAAGAATAATCTATTTTACATATTTATAAGTCTACCATTCATACTTGCTTTGATTATTGCTGCCATATCTGTTCTGGTGCTACTGCTATATATTTAGAGATTCTTGATAAAATCCAAAGAAAAATCTACCTTACATATTTATAAGTCTACCATTCACCCTTGCTTTGAATATTCTTGCCATATCTGTTCTGGTGCTTCTGCTATATATTTAGAGATTGTTGATAAAATCCAAAGAAGAATCTATCTTACATATTTATAAGTCTACCATTCATACTTGCTTTGATTATTGCTGCCACATCTGGTCTGAGCTACTGCTATATATTTAGAGATTCTTGATAAAATCCAAAGGAGAATCTATCTTACATATTTATAAGTCTACCATTCACCCTTGCTTTGAATATTGCTGACATATCTGGTCTGGTGCTTCTGCTATATATTTAGAGATTCTTGATAAAATCCAAAGAAGAATCTATCTTACATATTTATAAGTCTACCATTCACCCTTGCTTTGAATATTGCTGCCATATCTGGTCTGGTGCTTCTGCTATATATTTAGAGATTCTTGATAAAATCCAAAGAAGAATCTATCTTACATATTTATAAGTCTACCATTCATCCTTGCTTTAAATATTGCTGCCATATCTGGTCTGGTGCTTCTGCTATATATTTAGAGATTCTTTATAAAATCCAAAGAAGAATCTGCTATGTTATTGGTCTTGACTTGTCACCTCGGCTCCAGTTCCTTTCTCACCGACAGTACCTTTTCTATAAACACTTTCATGGTAATTGTTGTGGTGAACTTTCCACTATGATAGTTAGACATTATGAATTTAAGCACTGTACTATATTGGCGGCAACGTCTCATCATTTTACAGTTGTAATGGTTAGATGCAACCGTAAGTTCTATGTCAACCGTTTCTTCTCTCGCGCTACTAGCTTCTGGAACTTGCTTTCCAGTCAACTTTGATCTTCAAAAATTTAAATGCAATGTCTATAGTTATCTACAGTCTTCTTAAATTCTGCTCTTTTATTGTTCCCTAATCTGTAATAATGTTGTCCTTTTAACATATTATATCCACACCTAGTAAATCCTTGCATCTTTGTGGCTGCGTTGCCTTGCTTGTGGTGAAATAATTATAAAATAATTTTAAAAATAGTTTCCTAATATCCAGTTTCTTTTATTGTTCTTCTCGCTTCCCAGTCAACTTTGATCTTCAAAAATTTAAAAACAATATCAATCGTTATCTTCTACCTTTTATTACCCCTTCTCCTAAATAGTAGTTTCATTACCCCTTCTGCTAAATAGTAGTTTTCATCGTATTCTTTAACACGCAGTAACTTCTTTCAACCTAGTAGCTTTATTGTCTTGCTTGGGGTGAAATGATTAAAATAAATTTGCGGGTTTGGTGTCTTGGAACATATCACGAATGTTAAATGATTCTATTTTTCTTGCGCGATAATTCTCGATAAATTTTAGCCGATAGCAACATGCGTTGGCCAAATGAATAAGCTCCTAATGAACCTTACACGTCTATATTCTATGAATTACTTCTGTCTTAACTAGAAGATATAAATTCCCTCGATCAGAGGCAGCGGCCATTTGACATGGTTGCCCATAATGCAGGCTTTTATTTACAATTCTGTCAACCGATTAACATTACTCAATCCTGTAAATATAAGTCGCTTTGTAACTCAGTCTTAAATGTGGAATTCTTTTGTGAAATAAACCCGAAAATCTATATTAGATAAAAAGTTTCTGGTTCGATCTTGAACGTAGTTTGTTAAATCTACCAGAAATAATCGTTTATACTACCGAGGGATTTCGATGACAAACAGCCGAGCAGTGGAATATACAATGACTGAAACTGAACTTTCCTGGGTGTTTTTCATTTAAACTATTCTTCAACCAATTAACGGCCCAAGAGTCACTCAAGCTAGATTGTTATTAAATGAGTTTGTTTTAAAAGCATAAGAGGGATAAGTGGATCTTTTCTGTAAATTCACCCCAAAATATTAATTCACCCCAAAATAAAAAGAATAAAAATAATTTATATTTACTAAAATTCCCACCAAATTCTCCCAGAACATGGCCCTTCTATTGTGCTCCAGTTGGGAAGACCTTTGCGATCGCCCCAAATGTTGACGACTCGGGTGCGCTATTTCCAAGTGTGTTGTCTGCGTCGCGCTCAGCGCAATAAGCAATCCAAAACCAAATTTCTTTTCTTTAAATTGTAAAAAAGTCATTGTGAGTACCTCGAATACCATCCACACACATGAAATGTGAATAACCGCCTGATTTGGGGTAATTTTTCATTCTGGGGTTTGGAATTGTTGCGAAGCAAGCTGAAAGATTTTGATTTAAAATTTATAATTTCAAAAGTGTTCCAAAAATTTAATAAAAAAGAACTTAGTGTAATTCAAGAATGTAGCGCAATTGAATATCTGGCCAACAAAATAGCGATAGAGCAGCGAAATTATAGCAGCGTTTTTCTCTGTGCAAAAGAGGCTGTAGTGTGGGAAATAATTACCGTATACAGATAACCTTGTCTCTTGCTTGCATGGATATTTAATAAACTTTGACAGGATTTACATAATAACGTCAGAAAGAGTCAATAATGTAGTATGCTTTGGTAGAGAATTCATTACTATAGGATTAGCAATTGTCTACGTCTCAAGTCACGGAACAGTGGCCGACAAACTGATCTAATGTTCAAATTAGTTATTTATTCGTTTTTATAGAAATGTGTGAATGAAAGTTGCATCAGAAACATCGGCAGACGTCCAGACATTCAAACATCCAGACGAGTTACATAACTTAGTGCCATCATTTCAGACTTCTACAGCTAGGATCCATCATTCCACGTAAACAGTATCGACTCCTTCTTATTCGTTTTGTATAATATTTGACTGATTTATTAATTGATTTGTTTTTTAGGTTTACCAACCCTTTGCGGTTTATGTAAAGCCGGAAAATATTCTTATATTGTAAAATGGTCAGGCTCTAGTCAGTTTTGCGCTGAGTTGGAACGACCAAATTACTTAATTCATGGGTATACATATTTATATATAACAGTATATATAACACCAATGAATGAAAGCTCTGTGACAGAAAATCAAGTTAGCAAACACAGAGAAACGTGCCCGAAATAAGACATAACGTCAAAAGGGCGGTTTTACTCATGACAATGCTTGTTAACTGCTTTCACTCTTCTGCAAGGTTTATTGTTGTAAAAATGATGATTAGAATTGGAATAAAACCTAAACATATTATAAAAGTGAATTTAAACATTCTTTTTTGTTCTTGAAAATTTACAAGAAAAAAATATAAACACTATTTATCTATTACATCGTTTATTTACAAAAACATAATTTTCTATTTACGACATTGTAAAAACTAATAAAATTTGAAATAAATGCAATATTTATCAACTACAAAATTTATAAGGAAACAAATATGAAAATATTTTATTCATAAATTTACTAACTTGTTAAAATATGCGAACCAACTATAAGGATATTATTTGAAAGTTTATTTAAGTTTGAATCAATTGTAATTAGTCGTTTTTTGTCTAATACTGTTTATTATTTTTGTTGTCAATTCTCAAATACAAACAAAATGTATAAACTCATTTACATACACCCTTGTGCAAATTGATTGAAACAAAATTAATAATTCCGGTATTATTTACTTTTTTTTCATATTTTTCCAATGAAACATGATCCATTGCACATATTAGTAGTTCGTATGTCCATTCCACGAAGTCTTTCCTTGCAGATTGACCACAACACGATTGGATTAAAATCAGGAGAGTTTCCGAGCCAGATGATAGTACTTTGATTTGCTCGATGGTAAGGCTTAGCATTATGTTCATGCAGCGTTCCACATTTTCGTACGCTTCCTTGGACTAACGTCCAACGTAGACAATGGTCGTAGGACAACTAATCGACAGTCGAGACAATAGTGTTTTGGTTGTGATGAAAATCTGATACAATCATGTATAACGCAATATTTTTTAATTTTACTAATCACTTTTTAAAACAAAAAAAAACATTGCCGAGGGGTGAATAATAGCGGCGTCAAGGGAAAAAACTGTTCTCTTGACATTCCGTTTTATTGCGATCACGTTTATTCATTTTTGCTCTCAAGTTTGTGAATGCTTATTCTTTTAAGTATAAAATGCACACAAACATGGAACCTTTTCTAAATTCCATATAAAGTGTAAATGAGCGTTGTGGTGTCTCTACAAGAGAATCTAGCCCAAATGTCCTGTAAATAGTCTTAAGTACGATTGAATTTGAATGCCTGTATTTAGAAGGCAACATTTGATAGCTAGAGTATGTTTTAAAAATTCAGTAATTTGTAACGTATTTCATCTTTGGCAGCTCACGAACGTATCGAGCAATAATTGTTTCAGAAAATGGCGCTGGTTGACTGTTATTGCCGTAGGTTCTACCCAGTCATTATTTTCAACAGATTAGCAGAATGAAGTCACTTTTCATCTTTCAGTGAAAATGTTCCACAAATAAAATATTCATATTTGGTAAGAAATCAATTGCAGGTGTGGAGACACTGCCAAATTATTCGCCCTGATAATTCTTCCACTGCCAATAGTGAGAAGTAGACATCCATTTTTATAAATTATAGAATATAAATGGTATATATATATATATATATATATATATATATATATATATATGTGTGTGTGTGTGTGTGTGTGTGTGTGTGTGTGTGTGTGTGTGTGTTGAAAGACAAAATGTGAACTATACTTAGTTTTTCGGCAAAGCGTTTTGTCATCTGAGGGACTTTATCACATGTGATGGTTTTATTTTGCAACAAGTTTATATTTGACAATTACTCAAATTTTTTAAATTTAAGAACGCTCATAAATATTCATCAGGTTAACTAAAAAGTTTAGGTGTTAGATCCTAGATTACGTCATATAGCAACTTCGAAAGAAAATATTTAAATTTAAAGACGCTCATAAATATTCATCAGATTAACTGAAATGTCTACGCATTTAAACTTTAGATTACGTCATGTGGCATCTTCGAAAGGGAACTTTCAAATTTAAAGACGCTCATAAATATTCTTCAGGTTAACTAAAAAGTTTAGGTGTTAGATACTAGATTACGTCATATAGCAACTTTGAAAGGAAAATATTTAAATTTAAAGACGCTCATAAATATTCATCAGATTAACTGAAATGTCTAGGCAGTTAAACTTTAGATTACATCATGTGGCATCTTCCAAAGGGAACTTTTAAATTTAAAGACCCTCATAAATGTGGCATCTTCCAAAGGGAACTTTTAAATTTAAAGACGCTCATAAATGTTCATCAGGTTAACTGAAATGTCTAGGCATTTAAACTTTAGATTACGTCATCTGGCATCTTCCAAAGGGAACTTTAAAATTTAAAGACGCTCATAAATGTTCATCAGGTTAACTGAAATGTCTAGGCATTTAAACTTTAGATTACGTCATGTGGCATCTTCCAAAGGGAACTTTTAAATTAAAGACGCTCATAAATATTCATCAGGTTAACTGAAATGTCTAGGCATTTAAACTTTAGATTACGTCATGTAGCATCTTCCAAATGGAACTTTCAAATTTAAAGATGCTCATAAATATTCATCAGGTTAACTGAAATGTCTAGGCATTTAAACTTTAGATTACGTCATGTGGCATCTTCCAAAGGGAACTTTTAAATTTAAAGACGCTCATAAATATTCATCAGGTTAATTGAAATGTCTAGGCATTTAAACTTTAGATTACGTCATGTGGCATCTTCCAAAGGGAACTTTTAAATTTAAAGACGCTCATAAATATTCATCAGTTTAACTGAAATGTCTAGGCATTTAAACTTTAGATTACGTCATGTGACATCTTCCAAAGGGAACTTTTAAATTTAAAGTCGCTCATAAATATTCAACAGGTTAGCTGAAATGTCTAGGCATTTAAACTTTAGATTACGTCATGTTGCATCTTCGAAAGGGAACTTTTAAATTTAAAGACGCTCATAAATATTCATTAGGTTAACTAAAAAGTTTAGGTGTTAGATCCTAGATTACGTCATGTGGCATCTTCCAAAGGGAACATTAAAATTTAAAGACACTCATAAATATTCATTAGGTTAACTAAAAAGTTTAGGTGTTAGATCCTAGATTACGTCATATAGCAACTTTGAAAGGAAATATTTAAATTTAAAGACGCTCATAAATATTCATTAGGTTAACTGAAATGTCTAGGCAGTTAAACTTTAGATTACATCATGTGGCATCTTCCAAAGGGAACTTTTAAATTTAAAGACCCTCATAAATGTGGCATCTTCCAAAGGGAACTTTTAAATTTAAAGACGCTCATAAATGTTCATCAGGTTAACTGAAATGTCTAGGCATTTAAACTTTAGATTACGTCATGTGGCATCTTCCAAAGGGAACTTTTAAATTTAAAGACGCTCATAAATGTTCATCAGGTTAACTGAAATGTCTAGGCATTTAAACTTTAGATTACGTCATGTAGTATCTTCGAAAGGGAACTTTAAAATTTAAAGACACTCATAAATATTCATCAGGTTAACTGAAATGTCTAGGCATTTAAACTTTAGATTACGTCATGTAACATCTTCCAAATGGAACTTTCAAATTTAAAGATGCTCATAAATATTCATCAGGTTAACTGAAATGTCTAGGCATTTAAACTTTAGATTACGTCATGTGGCATCTTCCAAAGAGAACTTTTAAATTTAAAGACGCTCATAAATATTCATCAGGTTAATTGAAATGTCTAGGCATTTAAACTTTAGATTACGTCATGTGGCATCTTCCAAAGGGAACTTTTAAATTTAAAGACGCTCATAAATATTCATCAGTTTAACTGAAATGTCTAGGCATTTAAACTTTAGATTACGTCACGTGACATCTTCCAAAGGGAACTTTTAAATTTAAAGACGCTCATAAATATTCAACAGGTTAGCTGAAATGTCTAGGCATTTAAACTTTAGATTACGTCATGTGGCATCTTCGAATGGGAACTTTCAAATTTAAAGACGCTCATAAATATTCTTCAGGTTAACTAAAAAGTTTAGGTGTTAGATCCTAGATTACGTCATATAGCAACTTTGAAAGGAAATATTTAAATTTAAAGACGCTCATAAATATTCATTAGGTTAACTGAAATGTCTAGGCAGTTAAACTTTAGATTACATCATGTGGCATCTTCCAAAGGGAACTTTTAAATTTAAAGACCCTCATAAATGTGGCATCTTCCAAAGGGAACTTTTAAATTTAAAGACGCTCATAAATGTTCATCAGGTTAACTGAAATGTCTAGGCATTTAAACTTTAGATTACGTCATGTGGCATCTTCCAAAGGGAACTTTAAAATTTAAAGACGCTCATAAATGTTCATCAGGTTAACGGAAATGTCTAGGCATTTAAACTTTAGATTACGTCATGTGGCATCTTCCAAAGGGAACTTTTAAATTTAAAGACGCTCATAAATATTCATCAGCTTCACTGAAATGTGTAGGCATTTAAACCTTAGATCACGTCATTTAGTATACTCGAAAAAGATTTTTTCTATTATACATCTTTGATTTTTCCATACATTTGTTGTGTATGTTGGCTTGAGAAACTAGTAATTCTTTCAGGAAAGGTGAAATTGGGAATAAAATCGGAGCGTAGATTTATATTTAAATAATATTCGATGGATTTTCCTTCTGAGTAAATTACATTCTCTTTTGATGAGTATGGCTTTTTGTAGATCAAAATTGTGGTCGAATTTATTTCTGTGTATGACAAGTGCATTTGCTAAATTGTTATTCATAATGTCTCTATTGTGTCCATTATTTTTTTTAAAATTTCGTCATGTTTCCCCAATATATTTTAAAGAACAGTCTAGGTAATCTGTTTTATATATGCCTGCTTGTGAACTATTTTTGATATGGGTGTTTTTACATTTGATTATATCCATGATGGTTTTCGAAATGGTTGCGGCCTTTTGGGTGTTATTTGGATCGGATAAGGCAGCTGCACCAGACGGAAGTGTAGCGGAAATGCTGACAGGCTTAGATGACTTTGGCATAGACAAAATCACCGAAATAACAAATGAAATCTATAACAGAAGACCTCAGCAGATCTATCTTCATAGCACTGTTTAAGAACCCAGGCGCAAACGAATGCGAACTCCACCGAACAATAAGCCTGCTGAGCCACATGACAAAACACATCATCCGTATTCTGTTGAATAGAGCACGCAACAGAATCAGACCAGAGATAGGACAAGAACAGTGCGGATTCGAAAAAGACACCGGGGCAAGGAACGCGATATTCATGCTCAGAATGTTATCAGAAAGAGCGATACAGATGCAGAAAGACGTATTTAAAGACATGTATAATATGTTTAATGTTCTTTTTGTAGATACAAGTATTTAAGTAAATGCTCTGTTTATAATAAACAGTATTAAATAACATTTACCGGCCTGAATGTCCGAGAAACTTTCATAGAAAATATTCGTCCTCCGACAGGATTCGAACCTGTATCCTTTACGGAACCGTCATATAGGCTGACATGCCTTTTAACCAATTCGGCCACAGAGGATCGTTCGATGGGCAAGGTCGAATTTACTGCTTATAAACTTCAATCTTCCATGAATCTCTCACGTACATTCATAACTGCTCATGGCGTATCAAATGTAAACAAATGACGTCACACATTATGAAATGAACAAAGTCCGACAATTATTTAAAGACATTTTTTGTTTACCATTCTTTTTATAAATACAAGTATTTAAGTAAATGCTCTGTTTCATAGACTACCCAAAGGCCTTCGACAAATTACGCCACAAGGATCTCATGGTAATGGTTAGAAACCTCGATATATCCGGGAAAGATATCAGAATAATCAAGAACTGGCAGCAAACTGCATGCATACGCATAGGGAACGAGTTCAGTGAATATACAAAAATAGAAAGGGGCGTAAGGCAATGATGCGTCTTCTCACCGGGATTTAGCATTGGCGGCCACAACCTTAACAACATAAGATACGCAGACGACACAGTATTGATGGCAAACACGGAAGAGAGATTACAAAATCCCCTACAGAATGTAGCGACGGAGAGTGAGAAGAAAGGACTAATCATAAACTACAAGAAGACCGTATGCATGGTCATTAGAAAGAGGAAGAGCCCGAAATACGATTTGCAGGTCGGGATCGCTAGAATCAAGCAGACGTAGAAGTTTAAATATCTAGGAAGCGTCTTGACAGAGGACGGTAAGTGCGACACTGAGATCCGTAGGCCTACTGGGATGACCAAAAGGACGCATTCCAAAAGGTGAGCAGACGAGTCAGAAAGGGTTGCTGAGGGTGAAAGAAGAAGAAAATAGAAGATAACGATTGACATTGCATTTAAATATTCGAATATCAAAGGCAATAAAGCCACTAGGATGCAAGGGGTTACTGAGTGTTAGAGAATATGAGAAAAACTACTATTAATGAGAGAGGACAATAAAAGAACAGAAATTATGAAGAGTGAAGATAAGGATTGACATTGCATTTCAATTTTTGAAGATCAAAGGAAATAAAGCCACTAGGATGCAAGGGGTTACTGGGTGTTAGAGAATATGAGAAAAACTACTATTAATGAGAGAGGACAATAAAAAACTGGAATTAAGAAGAGAGAAGATAACGATGGACATTGCATTTAAATTTTTGAAGATCAAAATTTACTGGAATGCAAGAATCAGGAAGAGACTTCTACAAGTAAGAATTTCGAGAGAAGAAACTCTCACCATAGAACATACGCTTACTTCTACACAATTCCAGTGGAAGTTGATTAAATCTTGCTACCAATGTAATACTGCGCATATTTTTACCCATTTTCCGTCTTGCCTGTCTAATTGAAAATTGTCCAAAGTAAGATGTTTACATAACACCGACCTTTGTGGACTTTAGATGTGAAGTAGAAGATTTACAATGGAAATAGTGACGAAATAAGCTTGTGGCTAGCGACGTCCCGTTTGAGAGAAAGTAAAGATAAGAAAAGTTAGTATTTAATCAAATGACCAACGTCAATGGAAACGTAAGTTGATTTCGAAAATTAATTTATAGTAAAGTGTAATGTTAATAGCCATGTTAGCCGTTTCATTGACCGAGCAGCCATTACTGCTTTTTATGAAAATAATTTTTCAGAAAAAATGGGATTTTCTAGTCAAGTTGCTGTTAGCGCTCTTTACGCTATTCATGACTGTTTCCCTCCGAAACTTTCATTTGAAGCAGTTTGGAATGTCAACATCATGATTATGTCCTGATAACCTCTACATTTGCTCTTCATTTTGCTTGTTGCTGCGGATATGGTTTCTGTTATTTGGTACATTAATTGTATGCGTCTCTGCAGCGCCAGTCGACTATGTTCAAAGAAGGATTCTCTTCGGCAAAACTCTCTTATTGAACTCGCTCAAAAAGCCTTTTTCAACCATTGAACTATGTCTACATCTGTCGATCTGCATAGTGAACAAGTTCAACGCCATTGATGGCAATCATATGAAGGTGTTTTGAGCTTTGCATGCCATCCATATTAGCGGGTTTAGAGCCTTGCATGGTATCCATTTTAATAGGTTTGGAGCCTTGCATGGTATCCTTTTGAACGGGTTTGGGGTTTGGAGCCTTGCATGGTATACATATGAAAGTGTTTGGAGCCTTACATAGTATCCATATGAACGGGTTTGGAGCCAAACATGTCATCCGTATGAGCGGGTTTGGAGTCTTGAATGTCATGTATATGACCGGAATTGGTGCCATGCATGATATCCATAAGAGCGGGTTTGGAGCCTTACATGGTATCCATATGAAGGGGTTTGGGGCCTTATATGTCATCCACATGAGCGGGTTTGGAGCCTCGCATGGTATCCATATGAACCGGTTGCGGGTTTGCAGCCTTGCATGGTATCCATATGAACGGGTTTAGAGCTTGACATGGTATCCATATGAGCGGTTTTGGAGCCTTGCATTTTATACATATGAACGGGTCTGAGGTTTGGAGCCTTGCATGGTATCCTTATGAACGGGTTTGGAGCCTTACATTGCATCTATATGAGTGGGTTTGGAGCCTTGCATTGTATCCATATGAACGGGTTTTGGGTTTAGAGCCATGCATGGTATCCATATGAACGGGTTTGAAGTCTTGCATGGTATCCATATGAACGGGTAGGGTTTGTAGCATTGCATGGTATACATATAAACGGGTTTTGAGCCTGACATGATATCCCTATGAATGGTTTGCTGGTCTGGAGCCTTGCATGGTATCCATATGAGCGGGTTTGGAGCCTTGAATTTTATACATATGAACGGGTTTAGGGTTTGGAGCCTTGCATGGTATCCATATGAACGGGTTTTGGGTTTAGAGCTTTGCATTGTATCCATATGAACGGGTTTGGAGCCTTACATGTCATCCATATGAACGGGTTTGAAGCCTTGCATGGTATCCATATGAACGGGTAGGGGTTTGGAGCATTACATGCTATCCATATGAACGGTTTTGGTACCTTGAATGTCATCCATATGAACTGGTTTCGTAACTTCCACGGAATCTACATGGACGGGTTTATTGCCTTGCATAGCACCCTCCATATGAACGGGTATATATATATATATATATATATATATATATATATATATATATATATATATATATATATATATATATATATGCATCTTTCATTAAAAGAAACCAAGAAGGAAGATCTAATTAATGTATTATTGATTTTTTTCCCAGCAATGTAACATTTTTCGTTTTTCAGGGGCTAAAATATATATGAATTGTCCATAATTATATTTTTTCCGAGCGCTTTCAGCTACTACTCTACCCATTATCAAGGATATATCTTTTGGAATGGTGAAATTCTGTATGTCGCTACTAAGTAGTAATTTTTATGTGTGGAGTTCGAGGTGTGAGTGTGCTTGTTGGAGGTCTCGTTGTATGCACGGCAGTTGACCGGCAGACTTCTATTTTTAGAACACTTTTACCAAGTCGTTTTCTCTGCTAAATAATGGCTCCCTGATGACGACCTTGTATTATTAACTAGATTTGTCTAGGACACTTATAGTATGAACTATAATTTTCTAGGATCCTTGTATTATCAAATATAATTTTCTTTTGAATGAAATATTTCTGCCGAAAACACATCAATATATATATATATATATGTGTGTGTGTGTGTGTGTGTGTGTGTGTGTGTGTGTGTGAATATATTTGTCCTCTTTTAAGCTCAAATAAACGAATTACAAAGATCCTCGCGATCTAAAGTCCCACAAAAATATCTAGTTTTTGTTCTTTGCAGCATAAAATTATAAATTTCGTTAGTATGATAGAAGAAACAGAATGTGCCTACATAAGGAGAGTGTCACGTATTTACATTGTTTATGAATGCGTGTAATTTCCAGGCAGTTAGTGAATGGGGGGGGCTGTTTTATGACTATTATTAATATATTGCTTACATAACTCCGTTCGCATGCTTATTTTACATTGAAATTCGAGAGTTTATTATATGGTTACTCGATAAATTATGTGACATGTTGAATAATTAATAATTCGAAAGGTAAACTGTATGTAATCCTGGTCATTTTTTGCCGAAAAAAATGAAAACTGAATACTAATTCTGCGAATTTCCTTACTTATAACTGAGAAAATACGCGGCAGGCGTCTTATTTATAACAGAGAAATACACTGCAGCCGTCCTATTTATAACAGAGAAAATACGTTGCAGGCATTTAAAAACCTCAGAATTTTTATTAGTTAATACATATTTTTACCAATTTTTAAATATCTATTTTTAAGAGGGAAAATATTATTGATCTTTTTCTGGAGTGATCTCCTCAAATTTCGTAGCAGACAACAAACATAGTCGTCTGAAATTTCAAAGCCTTCAGCGCCTTTGAAATGACGTCTCTGATTGGTTAATAAATTTGTGCCTATTTTAGAACAAAAATGAGTTAATTTAAGTTTTTCGTGATATTACTTAAATCTATTAATTTTTTCGGGATATTACTTAAATCTATTAATTTTTTCGTGATATTACTTAAATCTATTAATTTTTTCGTGATATTACTTAAATCTATTAATTTTTTCGGGATATTACTTAAATCTATTAATTTTTTCGGGATATTACTTAAATCTATTAATTTTTTCTACAATTTTTAATGAGGTTCTATGCTGCCATTTATGGTCTTTTTATATAAATGGAAATGAAACCAATTACATTCCATTTTCACCGATCGAACCATGAACTATCACAAGTCACGGTGAATGAATGCTCACTCATCGAGGACCTTGTGCCATGAGAAACTATCGAGCCTGAAACTCAAACCCGACATCAACAGGAACTCGTGGATACGATCTATCGTTGAAGATGCAAAAAAAATGGTCGATTCCCTGTACCACACTAATAAGTACCTGACTCATCGTGCTAACCGAAGCTAAAAGTCAGATCACGCCTAAAATGGTCTATTGAAGCCATATTTGCGTAGGAACAGCCAACTCTTCACTTTTCAGTGTCGCTAGAGTCCAAAAGAGCCTCCGCCTCCTTTTGTGTAGCGACAAATTATTTTCTACTCTACAATATTGAAACCGCGCAAGCCTCTCACTGCTCTATTGCTACTTCCATGGAAAGTTCTCAGACGAACTATATTCCTTAGACCCGTTATGCACACTAAAGCGAACCACTGTCATTCCTTCCGTATTCCATTCTTGAGAGGTAAGTTCCACTGGAGCAGCATCTTCCCGCAAACCAGTCTTCTGTGGAAGCGACTCCCAAAAGTGCTTCCTTAATCACTACAATCTTAACCTGTTCAGGTCTAGGGTAAACAGTTAACTTCCCCACAAATCCACAAAGATTATGCCTCACAATTTGTAACACTTTACATCGAGTGGGTCCCGGGGCCTTGTACAGGATGGACCTCACCGTAAACAACAAAGAAAAACTCATAAATATGAATAATTATAGAGATGTATGAGAGGTGTTCATAACGTCAAATGTAAGATAAAATTCACGTGTTTTTGTTATCATATTTACATTGGAATTAACGCAAAGACGATGAATAGATCTCTAAACATTGGAGCAAACGAAAACTGAGAACTTTTGGAAAACTCATTCGTTATGTCATGCCAACTTCCTTGGGGTTACGGAGGGCCAGTGCTATCAGTTATGCTGAATCTTACTAAATCTTCAGTCAGTCAATAAAGTGTCATATGTGATACACTTGGGCGAGTCTCTTTCGATTCATGTCTCATTAGGCAGATGTTCCCGTAGTAGGCTGCCGTTTCGTTCTACAGTAGACTGCTTACTAACAAAAGCTCCGACATAATTTGAGTTCAAACTCTTCTGTGGTACTTCTTATTAGTATTTTAAGAGTTTAAATTAATATTCTTAAACCGGACATTTTTTCGCTCAGACTACAATCCGATGAGCCATTGTCTCATATTTTTTCTCGAAATATCTCCTTCGCTCAGAATTATCATATCTCTCAAAACCCTGGGTCAATAACCGCTTTCCCTGCACTAATATGACCCAATCATGGCCACTGCCCTGTCACACACCTACTTAGTTCGTGTATAGGTAAATTAGTATCCATTTATGTTTGAGTCTGTAAGCATTTATTTGGTGAGTGGATATATATTAGTTGTTTAGATTTTAGGTTTGAGTTTTATAAAGGGTGTTTCATTAAGACGGCTCAAAGTCAGAAGTAAATAAATAAGTGTTACTGGTGAAAATTTATTTATTGTATCATGTTATTTAAGTCATGGCAATTATGCGTGAAAAATAATATTGCCCAAATGTCCGCCAAGGCTTCGGCGGGACACCTCCACTCGACGGTCAAAAATGTTGATCACGTCTCTGCATAGTTGCTCCTCGATCTCACCAATATTCCTTGTTATCTCCTCTTTCAGTTGTTGAATTTTTATTGGCTTTTTGGCATAGATCTTACTTTTGAGATGACCCCAAATGAAGAAATCTCAAGGCGTCAAGTCGCACCATCGTGGTGGCCAACTGACTTCGCTGTTTCGAGAGATGATGCGACCTGGCAACTTCTCATTCAAATTCTGTTTGAATGTCCTTTTTTGTAATAGGCTTCGATAACTTTAATACGTTATTTGATTGTTAATCTGTCGATGATTGAAATTGCCAAAGATGTAAGTTGCTAAATCTGAAAGAAAAACAAAAAAATCATTAGACGCTTAACCTTAATTCACATTTAAAATCGGTCCAAGTTATTGGAACACCCTTTACATGTTTCAGTTATCATATATAAAATCATATTGTGAATAATGGCTTAACATCGTGTAATCTTTGAACGAATTATACAGATAAATAGGTAATTATATACAGTAAATCCACTAAAAGGGTTCACCAGACTTCTTAAAAACTAGTACAACAGACGATAGCTTCCAGCATACAGGAAAGCAGATAGGCAAAGACTTATTTATTATATAGTTTAGAGAGAACAGGAACCAGTTAGGGAGAATATTTCTTAATGACTATTACATGGATACCATCAGGTTCCCATTTTTGTAGAGATCTAGCTTAGAGACGATAGCGGAAACCAGAGAAGGGGTTATATATATATATATATATATATATATATATCACTCAACAGAGACTCAGTTCTAAGGGGGAAGTTAGGCAGGGATACTCCAGATGGCCAAGAGTAGAGTTTGAGGAGAACTGACTGGCGAATTTGTGAGTTGGGATCAAATATCGATGCAATATGCATCGGATTCTGAGAGAATGATAAGATAAAGAACAAATAGGAAACGTTTATCAAGCTTACATGTTTCATTTTTATTAAAGCTTCATCAGAGAAAAGGAAATTCTGGTGTTTTTAGTTTCGTGGTCATTTTTTTTATCCCGTGACCTAGTAGCCTTGCAGTAGAAGTTGGGTTTCTTGGGCAAGATAGCCTGACGGAGCGCAACCCTCTCCAGAGCCGGTTTTTGAATTCAGACTTTTTCCTTCTCCTAGACCAGTTGCCATCCAAGGTTATAGAACCCAGTCTCTCCTACTATTTACCCATAGCTGGGAGGAGAAGAGGATCCATACCTTTCCAAAGGGTATTAGCACATAAGTGAAAGTAATGGATCCCACTGGAATTCGAACTCGGCTCTCCGATTCTTCAATCCGAGCCGCTATCTATTACACCACCTTGGCTCCTCCTTTCATTGTTTAATCATATAACAATTGCATTCGACACTTTTAACCATCATTAGTAATAATTTGTGACATTCCGAATTGATTTCTTGAAACATGGCATGTACACGTCGTCTTTCCTTAAGTCCCTGTGAGTATCGAACCCACTATTCAGTCATAATTGGTCTAACGAGACAGGTTTGTTAACCATTACACATCGTCGAAGCGTGCACGTGTAAATAAATTGGAAGAATGGAATTTATGGTCTACATAAACCCTGCAAAGCAGGAATTCCGATGCAACTTATTGTATCAGATATTGGCAGTGATTCTCACAAACCGGTGAATTCCATATAAAGAAATATTAACACCTCTCCTTTGAACAATCAGCGCGCCACATATAAAAAAACATCAAGCCACCTGGACAACAAAGAATAAATATGACCTTTAAACTCATGGCTACAGACCCCACCGTCCCCGTTAACAATGCTTCAAAATTAAATATAGAATCTAAAAGAAACAAACACTTCAAACAAACACTACTTAAAATGATAAAATTTGATGACTCATCAGAGAGTGATAAATATACAAACAGATAAAACACGCACATGCACACAGATAGATATGTACAGATAGAGATAGATAGATAGATAGATAGATAGATAGATAGATAGATAGATAGATAGATAGATAGATATGTACAGACTGAGATAGATAGATAGATAGATAGATAGATAGATAGATAGATAGATAGATAGATAGATAAGGAACAGAATGAGATAGATAGATAGATAGATAGATAGATAGATAGATAGATACTGAGAAAGTAATATACTAAGTTCTCCCATACACTTTTTCGTTTTTTTCCGATGCTCTGCGAATAAACTCGAAGAATAATTTTTCCTTACTATTTCCTGCTTCTTAGTCAGTCCAGCCATCGTATAAAACTACAATCTAACGTTACCGAAATTCTATTTAAGATTAGATTCTTCTCTTTCATGTGGAATGCCAAGTAGACAAAAATAAATATTTTTACCATATTGTCTTTTACTGAAAGGTCACAAAGCTCCCAAAATGTCCCCAGATATGTGCTGTGTACAGAAATGACTACATTACCGTACCGACATAATAGCACAGAAATGGTTTTAGCGTCCCAAGGAGGTAACGTTCGAACTCTCCGTATTGTAGCCAACCTGGTAGAGGTGCTTCAGTCATTGACCGAGAGAAACAAAACCAAGACAGTTTATACATTCGACACCAAACTACTTGTGGATACAAAAATAGTGTTCGCTTGAAAAGTTCTGCTACACCCACCGTATTCTTCTCATTTAGTCCCTTCAGACTATCAAATTTTTCGGTTACTTTCTAAAAATTTGAGGGGTGTTTCGTTCGTCAACAATGTGGAGCTTAAAACGTAGCTTGATAAATTTTTGAGTGAAAACCTGATGATTTCTTATGTCGAGTGCATTAACAGTTGGTGGATCATTGTCAAGAGGTCGTAAACAACGAAGGAGCATAGGTTGGTAAATTAAAATAAATGATAAAAAAAAGAAAGAATTTATGTAACGAACTAATATATATTCAAAATGAATATTTAAATAGAATTACTCTACAGTTGGGATGAACTCGGAATATGTTTGGACCAGTAATTGATTTATGTCAATGAAGATGTAAATTATGTACCCCCAAAAACACACACACATACACACAAATATATATAGATATAGATATGTATATAAATGACAGATAGATTGACATGTCGATTATATATATATATATGTGTGTGTGTGTGTGTGTGTGTGTGTGTGTGTGTGTGTGTGTGTGTGTGTTAAATAAGTTGTATGGTGTCAAAAACTCATATCCAATCAATTATGCTATCTCTATCACTGATACTGAGTGCTTTCCACTAAATACCGTGTATATAAAATTATATATATATATATATATATGAATAGAAAACTGATGGAGAGAGGAACATAGATAGATAGATAGATAGATAGATAGATAGATAGATAGATAGATAGATAGATAGATAATGAACTGACTGAGATAGATAGATAGATAGATAGATAGATAGATAGATAGATAGATAGATAGATAGATAGATATGAACAGACTGATATAAATGTATGTGAGCTAAGATAGATAGATAGATAGATAGATAGATAGATAGATAGATAGATATAGGCAGAATGAGATAGATAGATAGATAGATAGATAGATAGATATGAACAGACTGATATAAATGTATGTGAGCTAAGATAGATAGATAGATAGATAGATAGATAGATAGATAGATAGATAGATAGATATAGGCAGAATGAGATAGATAGATAGATAGATAGATAGATAGATAGATAGATAGATAGATATAAACAGACTGATATAAATGTATGTGAGCTAAGATAGATAGATAGATAGATAGATAGATAGATAGATAGATAGATAGATATAAGCAGAATGAGATAGATAGATAGATAGATATGAACAGACTGATATAAATGTATGTGAACTAAGATAGATAGATAGATAGATAGATAGATAATGGACTGACTGGGATAGATAGATAGATAGATAGATAGATAGATAGATAGATAGATAGATAGATAGATAGATAGATAGATAGATAGATAGATAATGAACTGACCGAGATAGATAGATAGATAGATAGATAGATAGATAATGAACTGACCGAGATAAATAGATAGATAGATAGATAGATAGATAGATAGATAGATAGATAGATAATGAACTGACCGAGATAGATAGATAGATAGATAGATAGATAGATAGATAGATAGATATGAAAAGATTTAAATAGATATGAACGCAGACAGATAGTTGTCAATATCTGCCCAGATGAAATCAATCTAAATTGATGTAATATAATTCATATGTCTTTACCGCCTCGTTGAACGCTTTCAGTCCGAATCCAATTACAATATAAAAATGGTTTCTTTCCTCTATCATTACTACCGTTTCTCTTTCCTATTTACTCGGACATTCCGAAATAGTAAAAGTCCAAGACTGAAGTCAGTGCCATTTCCTTTCTCTGTCTCATTCGTTAGAATCATAGCAAATGTCTGATGCGTCCTTTCGTTCTTACTAATATCTTAGTATGTTTAGTAATAATAAATATTTTTTTCTCGATTTTGGATTTTTCTTCGAAGTTTTATCTCGTCTCAGACGGGGTTCGGAAAATTTATTGGTAGTTTCAAGAAACTTTACTTTTTTTAATCGATTTCACCCTCAGCAAGGCAATAAAGCCTCTAGGATACAAGGGGTTACAAGCGGTGGAAGAATTAGGAACAAAAACATTACTAATGAGCGGGAAGAGAAGAGTAATCAGGAGGGCAGTAGAGAGCGATTGACATTACAGATTAAAGTTAGTTGGAAAGCATGTAGTCGGATGGGAGTTCCACAAGTGAGAAGTGCGAGTAAAGAAATTGTTGTCATAGAATTTATAGATACATCTAGCCAGCTCAACTGTAAACTGATGCCAGTCTAGTACTGTGCTTAAATTGAAATAGGTTAAGTACTATGGAGAAGAGATCATCTGAACAATTACCATGAACGTATTTATAGAAAAAAACACAGAAAGGCAACTTTACGGCGGTGAGAAATTGACTGAATCCGAGCTGCCATATCAGGACCAATAATATTGCTGACTCTTCTATTGATTTCATCAAGGAGCTCAAGGTAAACAGCAGGAACTCCGGATCATATATGGCAGCAATATTTTAAGCATGGACGAATGGTAGACTTATAGATATGCAAGATAGATTCTGCAGAGAAAAATTGTCTCACACGTCACAGGGAACCAACTTTCTTAGCAGCTGACCTCGCAATGGATTCAGTATAGTTTTTCCAATTCATGTCTGTTGAGAACATCAGCCCGAGAAGGCGCAACGAGTCCCTTTACTGGCGGTTAGCACGAGTCATGCCGATGGAGGGCGGCAAGGTGTCTCTCAGATGATTAATGGAGAGAAGGTTAGTTTTAGAGGCCGTCATCTTTTACACCAGGTTAACAACGGAATTTAGGTTGTTTTGGACATCGGCTGCTATTTTGACCTTATCGAACTGATTATCCTTACTTTTCAAGATTGGAGATATAATATCCGTATTCTTATAGATGAAGAGGATTGTCATAACGTGTCCCATACAAAATTCGAAATTAAATGAACGAGGAAAGGGTGACACGTTAGAAAATAAGCTAAGCCAGCTACATAAAAATCTAATAAAGCGTATATGATGTCTCCAACAGAAGTTAGTGAGGGAAAAAGGAAAGCGAGAAGAAAGAGGTAAAGCTCAATTGCAAGATAGAATGAACAGATGTTAGCAAAAGGAACATTCCAATATACAATTGAGAATACCGAAATCAAATATATTTCATATATATATATATATATATATATATATATATATATATATATATATATATATATATATATATATATATATATATATATAATCATAATGATAATATAAATATAAGTAATTATACTCGTCTGGAAAAACCTTAGGTTTTGGCACATCTAAGAACACAAAAGAGACTTGCTATTAGATAGGCATTCAAACACTCTCGTTTTACACCGCAACGACGTGGGACATAACTTTAATTACACCAATGCTAGCCTTATTAAAAAAAAAGAACATAAGACTTTAAACAGAAAATATTATGAAAGTATATTTATAGCAATATTACTAACTATTAATAGATGTTTAAAAAAAACTAGATTACATCACCGTTTTTCTACGGATCCATTATTCATGAACCTAACTTATGTCTATCTAACGCATAAAAATCAATAGAAATATATGAAAAAAAATATGCACGAGATATTCTTTAATGAAAACTCAAACCAAAACAAAATTTTTCAAAACATCCTGCTGCGTCTCACTAACTTTTACACACTTTAGCATCTAGAATGTTTCTGACACATATATGAATATCATCTGTTACTTCATTACATGTGACACGTATCTAACCAATAAGAACTAACCAAACATAATATGCCATTAATCTGCGTCACTTTGCTTTTCATCATTTCCATCTTGAACTGACAAAGGTTTAATTAAGTGAAACATGTTAGATCGAGATCTGTTTCCTACTTGTTCTTTATCCCATGACACTATATAGGCTCCCGGGAAATCTGGTTGAGCTCTTCAGAGAAAGGAGACTTTAAAAACAGTGGATCTTACTGCTATTAATGCATTACTCTTCAAGTACAAATTGAGTTCTACAGGTCTTGACGTATTTTGCATAGAAAAAAACATTAAAATTTCCCTTCTTCTCTGGCATGTGATGATGGCCTAGGAGTAAGATATCTGACTGATGTCAAATCGGTTGGGTTTCAATCCCAGCTTCAAGCAATCGGACGTCTAGCCACACTAAAGAGCCGCGAAACAGTCTGCCTGTGGATGACACTATATATACATAAGCTTTAATAAAGTGAAATATGTTAGATTCAGATCTGTTCTTTCCCTTATCATTTTGTCAGATTCTTATCCATACTTGATCTATATTTGTTCTCTCTCTCTCTCACTATATATATATATATATATATATATATATATTTAAAGACATTTATATATATTATGTTTAACGTTCTTTTTATAGATTATTTTTTATTATTTGCTTAAATACTTGCATCTATAAAAAGAACGTTAAACATAATATATATAAATGTCTTTAAATATATATATATATATATATATATATATATATATATATATATATAAAATAATCTGATGGTATATAATCCAGTTGTATTATAATAATATAAAATATTAAAACTGATCCACAAAAAGAGCTCAATGTATTTATTATTACAGAGCAAATAAATTAGATAGAATAGAAATTCAAAATTACCTCATTCGAAGACCTATATTGGCATTTTCAGCTCAAACACTTCTGAGTTGACAATGCCAATATAGGTCTTCTTTTTGGTTGAAATTGCTATTCGAATGAAGTAAATTTGGATTTCTATTCTATGTAATATATATATATGTGTGTGTGTGTGTGTGTGTGTGTGTGTGTGTTAATATTTTTATATGAGTCTCTGATGGAAAATTCTTGCTCGTACAAATTCCAGAAAATTTAACCAAATTACAAAATTTTGGGTGGCATTTATA
>OZ038509.1:65045710-65060710 GCA_964036315.1 Acanthosepion esculentum | reverse complement strand
AACATAGTCCTGCATATTTTCTTCTGAATTTTCTCATATTTTCTAATGAGACTTTATTTGAAAATTATATCGACTATGTTGTCTTTGACATTCAACACAACATGTTTAAAAAAAAAGTTGCTGCCAAATTACACACACACACACACACACACACACACATATATTATATATATATATATACATAAAGTATTGTCAGCGCGCCTAATTCAAATTCCATCCAGTTCTGCTTGGTTCATATCCGTACTATTAGCCTTGAGAATGGAATGAAACCATTTCTTTCCCTTAACCTTCCTTCGCGTCTGCTGCCAACTGGTCTTGTATAGTAAGTGCTTTTAATTCAGAACCATTATGAATACAATTGTTTATCACTCTACGATTTTCCAGAGAATGCATGGACATTTACAGAGAATAGGACGGAAAGTGTTGATAGTCATCAGCGCCCCTGTCCTGAAATGCCATGGCATTTGCATATATATACATTCACACACCTGTGTGTGTGTGTGTGTGTGTGTGTGTGTGTGTGTGTGTGTGTGTGTGTGTGTGTGTGTGTGTGTGTGTGTGCAAAAAAGAGCGTGAGAAGTAAAAAGAGAGTGTGTGAGAAAGGGAGAGAAAATTCAGTACGTGCTTTGACTTAATTCACTTTCCCGTCTGCTTCGACAGCACAAAATTGATTATTTTTCGTTCTTGTCAACGTTTTAGAAAGATGTAGAATTTCTCCTTCTTTTTCATGTTACGGATCAACGCACAAATTGAACTTTCATCTCCAAAGAATTAATGACCAAACAAGCGAGACTAGTTGAGTATTGGTAAGATTAAATCATCAATTCCCAAAGCTGGGCAGGGCTGTTCAATCAGATTAACTCCCTCCCTGTTGCCGACAAAGGAAGGCATCAAAGTCACATCGTGCAACGTGAGGTCTTATTCAGAATAAATGGACTATTTTAATAATAATAATAATAATAAAATACATTTCTCAGCGAATAAGTGATTTCTCGACGTCTGATAAATGATAATTTATATTACATTTAATTCAAGGTGTAATAAATAAATACAATTAAACCTGATGAGGTTATTCCGTTCACCTTCTTGCTTCTCAACAATTATTGATTAACCCGCGTGGCTTTAAGTCAAAGATGGCGTCATCACTTTGAAACAACGTTTCCCTACAATCACTATTAAGCAAAGTTGAGCCTGGACAGTGTCGAGAGGAGTGACTGCTTGGGAATATCAGCTGCTGTAAGCTGGGATGGGCGGGTGTTGTAATGTTTAACAGCTTGGAATTGTTTATGAGAGAGCTGAAAAAGGATGAGCCCGAAATGCGATTTGCAGGTCGGGAACACTAAAAGAGACTCGACAGTTTAAATATCTGGGAATCGTTCTGACAGAGGTCGGTAAATGCGAGATCCGTAGACGTACTGGGATCGCCAAGGACGCTTTCCAAAACCTAGGCAGACTATTGCGAGACTGGAGGATTTCTTTGGTAACGAAGAGCGAATACGGGGCTGTTACGTGACATCTGTCCTTTTTCACGGCAGCGAATGCTGGACGATTTCCTCAAAGATGAAAAACAGACTCGAAGCGACGGAGATATTCTACAGAAGGATACTAAGGATATCATGGACCGAGCGTGTGAGAAACGATGAGGTCTTAGAGAGGATGCAAACAAGGATGAGGCTTATACTTAAATCAACAATGCGAAGTTGAGAACGGCTCATAATCAAACATAATAGAAATTCATTGTCAGTTATATTTAATAATATATATAAAGTTATATTTATTAATATATATATATATATATATATATATATATATATACATATATATATATATATATATATATATATATATATACATATATATATATATATAATATATTTTGTACTTTTGTATCGAGCACTGTTTTTTTAAAATAAAAACAAAAATACTAAAAAACTTTAATTTACCTAACGAGTTCTTTCCTATTTTCTATATATTTTTACTCACACACACACACACACACACACACACATATATATATATATATATATATATATATATATATATATATATATATATAGCAGTTCTTGTAGTTTTTTCTGTGTCTGTTATCAACACTGTGTCATCTGCATATCTTATATTGTTAAAATTGTAACCGCCAAAAATGAATCAGGTAGGACTTCGCTGCTTTCAAAATGGTCTCGCTGTATAAGTTGAAAATGTGTGACGAGAAAACGTATAACTCTTTTTATTTTTATATAGTTTCTGAACTCATTTTCTATATGTATGCAGTCTATTTACTGCACATATATTTTCTTAATTATTCTAATATACTTTCCACACACGTCAAGGTTAACGAGCAGTTCCATAACTTCTTTGTGATATACTTTATCAACGCTTAGCATAACTTTTATAAATAATATTTAAATGAATTTGCTCTACATTTCTCATGATTTGTATTCTTGATTATTATTATTATTATTATTATTATTATTATTATTATTATTATTATTATTATTATTTCTTTTGATATCTGGCGTTTACACATTTCTTTCCGGGTCCCGCCCAGGGACCTAAGGTTAGAAATTGCATCATGACACTTTCCACTGCAAAAAAAAATAAAAAATAATTACATAGATAAAGCCCTTCGTAAAGTGTGGGCTGTACTTGTCAGAACAATTTTTTGTATCTCTTTGAGGCATAGACTTCCAGGGATCCCTTCAATCAGCCTACTGGAATCTTTTTCAACCAGTCCAAGGGCTCCAACTACAACAGGGATTGTTGATGTTCCCATGTGCCACATTTTTAAGATTTCTATTTCAAGGTGCTTGTATTTTGACAGTTTTTCGAATATCTTCAAAGATACATTGCAGTCTGCAGGGACTGCCATATCAATAAGGAGGCACTTATTTTGTTTGTGGTCTTTAATAACAATGTCTGGGCGGTTGGCTTTGATTGTTCTGTTAGTGTGTATTATGTAGTCCCATAGAATTGTAACAGGTCCTATCTCCGTAACCGGGTCAGGGTGGTGTTCGTACCAGTTTCTTTCAGTTTCCTTCCCATAGGATAGGCAAATTTTCCAGTGCAGATATTGGCCCACTCTGTCATGCCGGGTTTTATATTCAGTGTGTGCCAATATCGTGCAACCTGATATAAGATGATCAATGGTTACTGGATATTTGTCACAGAATCTGCATCTTGCGCTAACACAGTATTTTAGCATATGTGCTTCATAATTCCTAGTTAACAAGCATTGGTCTTGTGCAGCAATGATAAAACCTTCAGTTTCACCTTTCAACCCTGCACTACGTAGACACTGATGGGTACGGTTTTTGTCTACGTCAGCTTGTTTGGTACGGGCAGAGTATTGGCCATGGAGCGGTTTATCTTGCCATTGTTTCTTTATCTGGTCGATCGCATTTGTCCTTGCATTCTTTTTTAAGTATTTTGCAGCTTCAGCCGGTGTACAGTGATGTATTTGAATTTCTGTGCCCATTTGAAACTCCATTTTGAATTTGTCGGCTTCCTTTACTACAGAGTAAAGACACTTACTACTTTCATGTTCCTTGACACATACCATCATCCAGTCTTCTGTATTTTCCAAGTATCTTTGGAAGCTAATTGTTGTACTTTTGTAGGATAGTTCTAGTTGAACTAGTCCTCTGCCTCCTTCGGATCTGGGCACATACAGGCGATCAATATCAGCTTTGGGATGATGCATGCGGTAGCAAGTGAGGAGCTTTCTCGTTTTGGCGTCCATTCGCTTAATTTCAGCTATGGTCCAGTTAAGGACATTAAAGCTGTATTGCACAACAGGAACAGCTATGGCTGATATTCGGTTTTTTGAGTTTAGCTCGGTATTTAGTACCAGGCGTACACGCCTGTAGTACTCCTTTCTTACCTTCTGTTTCATTTGGGGGTGTTGTATGCCATCTCCCTCACTAATTCCTAGGTACTTATAAGCTTCATCATGCTCCAATTCTCTAATCTTCGTGGCAAAATCTAAATCCGTTTCAGCTTTTAACCTTGCACTACGTAGCCACTGATGGGTACGAGGCTTTATCATTATTATTATTATTATTATTATTATTATTATTATTATACGTAGCACTTAGTAAATTTTGTCTTTTCGCTATCTCTCCTAATCCCCGTTTTGCTAACCATTTACACAAGCTATGCTCCATTTTCTCTGTCCATCTTGCCTTCAATATGTCCTGCGAGTGTCAAATTTTCCAAGCCTTCTTTCCTCGTTATGTACTCTAGAAATTTCAATTGCCGGAGTGTCCAAGTGAGATATGTATATCTCATTTAGACAAATACATTTTATCTGCCCCAAGGGTTGCATTTTGATCAGCCTGTACAACCAGGTTTTAATTCGGAGTTATTTCAAATTGTTTTCGTCTTTATCAGTTTTACGAGAGAGACCAAAGTGCAAAAACGTTTATTAGCTGTAAAAAGATTTTAAAACGAATAAACTTCCGTTCATCACATTTAGATGAACAGCTGGTGTAGATGACATTGATTTAACAATGAAGAATAATGGAGGCTCATTTAACGAATTGTAAACATCGGCTTTTGGTTACTTGTTTATTTCGAATCAGAAATTTTATGAGAATAATTTTTGTTTTACTTCGTGATTTCACCTCATGTTATCTTTTAATTTAAACATTTGAAAGCAAGGAGATAAAGCCACTAAGACGAAAAAAGTTACTGAGGAAACAGAAAATGTTGCTGAAAAAATGCAATAAAAAGAACAGGGTTCAGGTAGAATTTTAATTTATTAAATGTTCAAATTTCCCTTTCGTTTCTTTTTTTCTTCGTTTCTTTCTTTCTCTTCTTCTAATTCTATATACTCTCTATCTTACGCTTGCTTTTTTATCTCTTTTATTACTTTATGTCCTCTCTTTCTTTAACTTCTTCTTCGTCTTCTTCTTCTTCTTCTTCTTCTTCTCCTTTTACTTCTTTTTTCTTTTTCTTCTTGCTCTTCTTCTTCCTCTCCTTCTTCTTTTTCTTCCTCTTTTACTTCCTCTCCCTCTTCTTCTTCTGCCTCTTCTTTTTCCTCTACTTCTTTTTTCCTCTTCTTCTAGTTCGTCTTTTTCTTCTTCTTTTTCCGCTTCTTCTTTTTCTTCATCATCTTCATCATCTTCTTCTTTTTCCTCCTCTTCTTCTTCTCCTTCTTCTTCTTCTTACTCCTCCTCTTCTTCTTCTTCCTCTTTTTCTTCTTTTTCCGCTACTTCTTCCTCCTCCTCTTCTTCATCTTCTATTTTTTCCTTTTTTACTTCCTCTTCTTCTTCTTCTGTCTCTTCTTTTTCCTCTACTTCTTTTCCCCTCTTCTTCGTCTTTTTCTTATTATTATTATTATTCATCTTCTTCTTCTTCTTCTTCTTCTCCTCCTCCTCCTTATTCTTTTACATTTTCTCTTTTTCTTCTTCTCTACCACCAGCACCATTTCTTCATTCGGTTATTTCCTCTCTCTCTCTTCTTTCCTCCATTTTTCCTTGGTCATATTATCTATTTTGCTCAGCTTCTTAATTTCTTGTCCTTTTTCGCCAGCCATTTCTGGTTTCTTCAGATTTATTTTTCTATCCAACCATTTTTCTTATTTTCCTCCTTTTCAATGTAATTTTTTTTTTCTGTTCTTCCTTAGACATTTTTGTAAAATTCTCATTCAATATTTCTCCATTTTTGTAAACCTTCCTTCCACAACAACAGATAAGTGGTCATCCTTTCTAAATATTCAACAAAACGATATCAAATTTCCAAAATTCCTTGCTTACCGGAAGAAAAGGATAAGAATAAAAAAAACTACAAAAAGAAAGGAACAATTTATTTTTGTTCATTTATATTTACCGTTCAAATTTAAAGCAAGACACGCTGCTAACCGTATGCCTTTCGATAATCTGCTTCAACCCAAGGACGTGACTCTGTTGAATAGCCGACGCCTGCTTGCTTTCAATTAAATCAAATCAACGGGGATTTGAAGATGTTTAACGCATCCATAGAAATCGGTTAAGCATTTGATAATATTTGTGACAATTGTTCTCTACGGAATCGATGTCTTCTTATTATTTCACAGCTAAGGGCAGGGTTATATTACAAGTTCCGAAATCTCTAAGACGACATTGAGTGGCATCTTGCTGTTCTCAGAAATAATTTTGACAATATTCTTTCTTTCAGGTTTGAAACATCTACGTTTCATTATAATGAAAAATGGGGTGAAAATAAAGACGAAGAAAAAGTGAAAAAAATGAAAGAGAAAAAGAATGAAGACGCAAAAGGAAAATGAAAGAAGACAAGAAAGAAGACGTGGGTGAAATATGAAAGAGAATAAGAGAGAAGACACTGAAGAAAAACGAAAGAGAAAAAAGAAAGAAGACGCAAAAGGAAAATGAAAGAGAACAAGAAAGAAGATGCGGAAGGAAAATGAAAGAGAAAAACAAAAAAGACATGGAAGAAAATGAAAGAGAAAAGAAAAAAGACATTGAAGAAAATGAAAGAGAATAAGAGAGAAGACACTGAAGAAAAACGAAAGAGAAAAAAGAAAGAAGACGCAGAAGGAAAATGAAAGAGAACAAGAAAGAAGATGAGGAAGGAAAATGAAATAGAAAAAGAAAAAAGAAGACATGGAAGAAAATGAAAGAGAAAAGAAAAAAGATATTGAAGAAAATGAAAGAGAAAAAGAAAAAAGACATTGAAACAAAACGAAAGAGAAAAAGAAAAGGACATTGAAGAAAAACGAAAGAGAAAAAGAAAAAAGACATTGAAGAAAATGAAAGAGAAAAAGAAAAAAGACATTGAAGAAAATGAAAGAGAAAAAGAAAAAAGACGTGGAAGAAAATGAAAGAGAAAAGAAAAAAGACATTGAAACAAAACGAAAAAGAAAAAGACAAAAGACATTGAAGAAAAACGAAAGAGAAAAAGAAAAAAGATATTGAAGAAAATGAAAGAGAAAAAGAAAAAGACATTGAAGAAAACGAAAGAGAAAAAGAAAAAGACATTGAAGAAAAACGAAAGAGAAAACGGAAGAAGACGCAGATGGAAAATAAAAAAAGTAAGCGGAGTATATTAGAAAAAGGAATCGTAAGAAAAAATCGGGGAAGATTGTGAAAAGAATGTCTGGGAGAAAGAATGAGAAAAAATGTAGTTGAGGCAAAAATGATTTATTGCAAAAATGAAAAACGACAAACAACAAAATGGACGAAGGGGAAAAGAGGGGAGGAGGAAACCATTTTAAAAATTATTCTTTTCTCTTTAAAATGTCATTCATGTCTTTGCAGGATATAATCATTCAAAGCCCTCCACGCTTTTCTTTTCCTTATTATCTCTGAAGTGTTCTTTCTTCTTAAGAAAGATCTATTACGGCTACATCACGTCGAAACACAGTGAAGTTACGCAATATTGAACATACTCAGTACTTAGATGGGTGATCGCTTGGACACAGTAGTTGCTCTAAGCCTGGATGTGCGGGTGGTGTAATGGATAATGGATCGTAATTATTAATCGGAGAGCAGAGTTCTAATTACCGTTGGTATCTTTATATCGACTTGCGCACAAATATCATTGGGAAATGCATGAATTCGTCTCTCCCCTAGGGTATGGGTTAATTAGTAAGACTTGTATCACTAAACTATTATTATCCCCGCCCAAAATTCTTACAATCTAAAAATATTTTCTGGCTTTAAATAACCTTCAAAGGGTTGATAAGCCGTAAAAAATGAATGAATCACTGAAATACTGACTAGCCAAACAGACTTATTTACATTCTCTGTAAATCTTCTGAATGAAGATTGCAGGAAACTAAGGAGGAGGAAAAAAAAGGATGAAGGAAGAAAAGAAAGAGAAACGAGATGTAAAAATGGAAAGAAATATAAGAATAAAAGGAGGGAAAAACGAAACAGAGAAAAACGGGGGAGTGCTAGAGAGAGTGAGAGAAAAAGAGAGAGAGTATATTTTTCAAACATCAATCTATCTATCTACGTCGATCTGTTCATATATATCTATGTATCTATCTATCTCAGTCTGTTCGTATCGCTCTATATTTCTCAGCCTGTTCATATCTCCGTATGTCTGTCTGTCTGTCTATCTATCTATCTATCTATCTATTCATCTATCTATCTATATATCTATATATCTATCTATCTATCTATCTATCTATCTGATTATCTATCTATCTATGTATCTGATTATCTATCTATCTATCTATCTATCTATCTCAGCCCCTTCATATCTCCCTGTCTGTCTATCTATATATCTATCTATCTATCTGTATGTCTGTCTGTCTGATTATCTATCTATCTATCTAAGTCTGATTATCTATCTACTTTTCTATCTATCTATCTATCTGATTCTGTTCATATCTATCTATCTATCTATCTATTTATCTATCTATCTGTCTGTCTGTCTGTCTGTTTCAGTTTCTTCGTATCTCTCTATATTTCTCAGACTGTTCATATCTCCATGTCTGCCTGTCAATCTATCTATCTATCTATCTAAGTAGGTTTTTATCTATCTATCTATCTATCTATCTATCTATCTATCTATCTATCTAACTAATTCTGATTATCTATCTATCTATCTATCTATCTATCTATCTATCTATTTCAGCCCCTTCATATCTCCCTGTCTGTCTGTCTGTCTATCTATCTATCTATCTATCTGTATGTCTGTCTGTCTGATTATCTATCTATCTATCTAAGTCTGATTATCTATCTACTTTTCTATCTATCTATCTATCTATCTATCTATCTGATTCTGTTCATATCTATCTATCTATCTATCTATCTGTCTGTCTGTCTGTTTGTTTCAGTTTCTTCGTATCACTCTATATTTCTCAGACTGTTCATATCTCGATGTCTGCCTGTCAATTTATCTATATATCTATCTATCTATCTATCTATCTAAGTAGGTTTTTATCTATTTAAGTCTGATTATCTATCTATCTATCTATCTCAGTCTGTTCTTATCTATCTATCTATCTATTACTTCATATCCTTATCTCAGTCTTTTCATTATCTATCTATCTATATTTTAGAATTGGACATTGTCCGACAATTTATTTATTTATTTATCTATCTATCTATCTATATATATATATATATATATATATATATATATATATATATATATATATCTCAGTCTGTTCATATCTCTCTATCTCAGTCTGTTCATATCTCTCTATCTCAGTCTGTTCATTATCTTTCTACTTACCTATCTATCTATTTATCTATCTATCTCAGCCCCTTCATATCTCCCTGTCTGTCTCTGTCTATCTATCTATCTATCTATCTATCTATCTATCTATCTATCTATCTATCTATCTATCTATCTGTATGTCTGTCTGTCTGATTATCTATCTATCTATCTAAGTCTGATTATCTATCTACTTTTCTATGTATCTATCTATCTATATATCTATCTATCTGATTCTGTTCATATCTATCTATCTATCTATCTATCCATCTGTCTGTCTGTCTGTTTCAGTTTCTTCGTAACTCTCTATATTTCTCAGACTCTTCATATCTCCATGTCTGCCTGTCAATCTATCTATCTATCTATCTATCTATCTATCTATCTATCTATCTATCTATCTATCTATCTATCTAAGTAGGTTTTTATCTATCTATCTATTTAAGTCTGATTATCTATCTATCTATCTATCTATCTCAGTATGTTTTTATCGGCAGTGCCACGCAAAAGTTTACAACACATTATAAAAAATGTTTCTTTATGTATATTAAACTCAGATTAATGAAACTCTTGCAGTTAATAAAACTTATGTTTAAGCCTTTTCGTCCAACAATCAGATTTTAAAAAATAATCAATAAAAATATCCCACGAAGAAAAACCAATTTTTAATAACGCAAAATTTTACAATACATTTATTAAATCATCTATTAATATTTCATAGCGTAACCTTTATTGCTAATTCCAGCAAGTAGGAGTTTAGAGGAGTCCTCGACGAATTTCTTGCATGTTTCTTGGATAATATTTTTCCATTCTTCAAGACACAATTCCTTTATTTCGTGCAGGTTTTGAATTCTTAGTTTCAGCTCTCACCGTAAAGTTTCAATCCGACTGAGATCTGGATGTTGACTTGGCCATTTTAGAACGTCTATTCTATTTGAACTTAACCATGATTTTATAAGATTTGCAGTATGTTTAGGATCGTTGTCTTGTTGTTGAAAGACCCAACCTGGTTTCAAGCCCAGCGAATGTGCACTTTGATGTAAATTTCTCTCCGCAATATCCCCATAATATGCTCTATTCATCCTCCCTTCTACTATTTCAATGTTGCCTACACTTTGGGGACTAAAGCAACCCCAGATCACGATTGATCCGCCTCCAAATTTTACTATTGGGATAGTATTCTTCGGCGAATATTCAGTACCCTTCTTTCTCAAGAACTCTACCACAACATTTCTGCCAAAATGTTCAATTTTCGTTTCGTCTGACCAAATTATATTTTCCCAAAATGCTGCAGTTTTGATATAATGCTCATCTGCACAATCCAAGCTAGCAAGAATTTGTTTTCGTTTAAGAAGTGTTTTTTTTTTCCTTGGAGTCCTCGAAAAGATGTCATGTCGACGAAGTGAACGACTAATTGTATTCGTACTCACTTTCACTCCACTTACTTCTAGTCCTCCCTGAAGTTCTTTAAGTGTAACTCGGAGATCGTTGCCAATTTTTCCCGCCAATAATCTTACCGTACGTTTCGTTATCTTTCTAGGACGACCAGGACTTTTTGTGGACGAATGGAATGACACGTCTTCCAGTGACGAAATATCGTACCAGCTGAACTCAATGACATATTTAACTGACTAGATATTTTCCTATAACCAAGTCCATTTGTATGAAGGTCAACAATACGTTTACGGAGGTTTTCATCAATTATTTTGCTTTTCCCCATTTTGTCAATGTTTAAAAAACGGTTGACAGAAAAATCATTTTAATCATTCCTAAAAAGTAATCATAAAATTAATCTGGGACGTTCTAAAAAAACAACCCCCATCCTAATTTGGAACATTCTAGCAAAATTTGAACATTTTTATAAGAAAAAATAAAAGAGCTGTCGTAAATAAATGAAAAATGTGTTTGAGTCAATAAATATCGGCTTTTCTTCGTGGGATACTTTATTAATATTTTTTTTAAATCTGATTGTTTGACTGAATACTTAAATGTACAGTAAAAGTTTAATGCAACTGATTTAGAAATGCCTAAAAACATTTTTGTAATGTGTTTTAAACTTTTGCGTGGCATTCTTTCTTTCTTTCTTTCTATCTATCTATCTATCTATCTATCTATCTATCTATCTATCTATCTGTCTGTCTGTCTGTCTGTCTCAGATTGTTCTTCTCTATGTATGCATGTATCTATCTCAGTTGGTTCATATCTATCGTCTCTCTCTCCCTCCCTCTCTCTCTATCTCACTATGTTCATCTCTGTCTGTCTACCTATCTATCTATCTCTATCTCAGTATTTTAATATCTATCTATCTATCTAGCTATCTATCTAGCTATCTATCTATCTATGTTCATATTTATCTATGGTAAATTTGCTTTTTAAGCCCTGCGCTAAATATCTATTGAAATTTTCCAAAATCGTCATATTTCCGTGTAAATTTCTGCTTACACCAACGGAAGTACCCCGCAGTGAATTACTAAAAATTATGGCAGTTCATTAACAAAACGTATCTATGAACACAAAAGAGACCTTAGAATAAACAACTTAAATAATTCCTTAGTAATACATAGGAATAAATTCAACCATAATTTTGATTTTAAAAATTCTATACTCATAAAAAAGAAAATAACTCACTCAGAAGGATAATTCTAGAGAGTGCCGCCATAGAACAATACCCAAATATTAAACTAAGGCCAGGCTTTTTCCCTATTTCACCTTTTCTAACAAAATTACTGCTCTCACAAATAAATGTACACAAAAATATATTAAAATCAAAAGAAAATGGTTGAATCTATCAACACAGATTAATGATAATATTCTCCACACGTGACATTAACTGACGTCATTTTCAGTTAACAATATGAAAATATCGTCCCCTACATTCTGTAACCATGTCCAACAAAAATGGAGGACACATTACCAAATGCAAATTTTTTCTTCTTCTTCTACATGCCACTCTCCTTCAGGAAATAGGCGATCAAGGATTTCCACAACTTCCTAACTCGTGTCGCTCTTAAGAGTTTTTCTCTATTAGCTAAGTTCCGATATCCACCCATATAACCTCATTAGATAAGTGGCTCGCTGCTTTTACCTATCTCTTCTACCCTCAATATTCCCCGTGAGGGTTAAGTTTTCTAAACCTTCTTTCCTTATCATATACCCAAGGAATTTCAGCTGTCTTTTCCTGATTTTGGGTATTCTTTCTGTTGCCATTTTCTTTAAGACCTCCACGTTGCTTAATCACTCCGTCCATAGAATTTTCAGTATCCTTCTGTAGAACCATATTTCTGATGCCTCTAGTTTTTTACTTCATTCTTAGGGAAATTGTCCAGCATTCACTGCGGTTACAAGAGGATTAATATCGCCTAGCAATCCAGAACTGTTTTCTTTGTTTCTAATTAAATGTCTCATCACCTTGCTTAGCTTTTGGAATATTTCTTTCGCCCGTACAATGCGTACTTTGGATCTCGGTGTCACATTTTCCACCCTGTTTTAAAACGCTTCCCAGATATTCCGCACCTGATTGATGTTTATATCTCCAATTCGAAACTCACATCTTGGGCCTTTTTCTCTTGCTGATGACCATACTTTATGACATCCTGCAGTTGACTGTTAGTAAACGAGGTCTACTCACTAAAAATAAAACATTATACCCAGGGTTCACTGGGATATGAATAATTTCCTCAATCATGAAGTTCTAATCCAAGTCAAAAAGGTAGATTCAGGGATTTCTTTTCATCAACTGCAAATATCTACACGCAATTAACGGAAAAAGTCACACAGAAAACGAAAGAAAATGAAATTTTAAATAAGGTTATTATCTTTATGAAATTAAGAATACCATTCAGAAAGACCAAACGGGTAGCATGTGGCCCGTGGGACGCAGTTTGTCCATAACTGGTCTAGACTAAGGAAGACTGTGTTGCGCTAATCTTTCAATGGCAATTATAAACGGATATCCTGCTTTTTTTTCTAACTAGGCTGCTGAAATATGAAGGAACCTGGAATTAGACGATCGGTCCGACAGGTCTGTCCCAATATTAATGTCTAAAGAATTAAGTTTTCAGTGAACTGTAAAAAGGGCTTACACACTTTTTATCTATTTTCTATCTTGTAATTTAATTTTTCATTTCTAGCAACCAGTGTTAACGACAACAAGCCTTCTATGCAGTTTAGGATCTGAATAAATTATAGGTTTTCCTATGAGTTCAAGTTAAGTTAATACGTCACGACTCGGGTCCATGTAGCATTACTCGGGTACCCAGGATTCCATTTTAAAAGGGTTTATTATTAGGTATTTTACGAATGAACATAAATATTCTATAGAATTTTATAGAAGTTTATGTTCATTAAATTAACTTTTCTTTAAAATAAAACATATATATTTACTATTTCGATAATACAATTCCTAAACTTACCTATTAGTAAAAAATAAAATACGCTTTTTGGGGTGCACCAAAACCAATTACGAGTAGAAGTGGTCCATGTTGAGAGCTAAAGGGTTAAATCGAGGTAAGAAAGGTTGGATAATAATTTGAAGACAGGTGTAACATTCCTGAAGATTTGAAGACAGGTGTAAACTTCCTGAAGATTTGAAGAAAGGTGTAACTTTCCTGAAGATTTGAAGACAGGTGTAACCTTCCTAAAGATTTGAACGCATGTCTAACCTTCCTGAAGATTAGAACGCATGTCTAACCTTCCTGAAGATTTGAACGCATGTCTAACTTTCCTGAAGATTTGAACGCATGTCTAACCTTCCTAAAGATTTGAACGCATGTCTAACCTTCCTGAAAATTTGAACGCATGTTTAACCTTCCTGAAGATTTGATAGCATGTCTAACCTTCCTGAAGATTTGAACGAATGTCTAAATTTCCTGAAGATTTGAACGCATGTTTAACTTTCCTGAAGATTTGAACGCATGTCTAACCTACCTAAAGATTTGAACGCATGTCTAACCTTCCTGAAGACTCGAACGCATGTCTAACTTTCCTGAAGATTTGAACGCATGTCTAACAATCATAAAGATTTGAACGCATGTCTAACCTTCCTGAAGATTGGAACGCATGTCTAGCTTTCCTGAAGATTTGAACGCATGTCTAACTTTCCTGATGATTAGAACGCATGTCTAACCTACCTAAAGATTTGAACGCATGTAAAACCTTCCACAAGATTTGAACGCATGTCTAACTTTCCTGAAGATTTGAACGCATGTCTAACATTCCTAAAGATTTGAACGCATGTCTAACCTTCCTGAAGATTGGAAAGCATGTCTAACCGTCCTGAAGATGTGAACGCATGTCTAACTTTCCTGAAGATTTCAACGCATGTCTAACCTTCCTACAGATTTGAACGCATGTCTAACCTTCCTGAAGATTTGAACGCATGTCTAACTTTCCTGAAAATTTGAACGAATGTCTAACCTTCCTAAAGATTTGAACGCATTTCTAACCTTCCTGAAGATTTGAACGCATGTCAAATTTCCTGAAGATTTGATAGCATGTCTAATCTTCCTGAAGATTTGAACGCATGTCTAACTTTCCTGAAGATTTGAACGCATGTCTAACAATCCTAAAGATTTGAACGCATGTCTAACCTTCCTGAAGATTTGAACGCATTTCTAACTTTCCTGAAGATTTGAACGCATGTCTAACCTTCCTAAAGATTTGAACGCATGTCTAACATTCCTGAAGATTTGAACGCATGTCTAACTTTCCTGAACATTTCAATGCATGTCTAACCTTCCTAAAGATTTGAACGCATGTCTAACATTCCTGAAGATTTGAACGCATGTCTAACCTTCCTGAAGATTTGAATGCATGTCTAACTTTCCTGAAGATTTGAAC
>OZ038509.1:64977967-65045510 GCA_964036315.1 Acanthosepion esculentum | reverse complement strand
ATGAAGATGAAGATAACAGTCCGAATAATGTAAATAATGCAAGTAATCATAATACCTCATGTCAGAGATATAGACAGATATATAGAAAGACATAGAACGGGAAGTAATCATAATACCTCATGTCAGAGATATAGACAGATATATAGAAAGACATAGACACAAAGACCGGAGCGTACAACGGCCGAAACGTTAGTGAGTATAATGAAGATGAAGATAACAGTCCGAATAATGTAAATAATGCAAGTAATCATAATACCTCATGTCAGAGATATAGACAGATATATAGAAAGACATAGACACAAAGACCGGAGCGTACAACGGCCGAAACGTTGTGAATATGGCAATGAAGATGAAGATAACAGTCCGAATAATGTAAATAATGCAAGTAATCATAATACCACATGTCAGAGATATAGACAGATATATAGAAAGACATAGACACAAAGACCGGAGCGTACAACGGCCGAAACGTTGTGAATATGGCAATGAAGATGAAGATAACAGTCGGAATAATGTAAATAATGCAAGTAATCATAATACCTCATGTCAGAGATATAGACAGATATATAGAAAGACATAGACACAAAGACCGGAGCGTACAACGGCCGAAACGTTGTGAATATGGCAATGAAGATGAAGATAACAGTCCGAATAATGTAAATAATGCAAGTAATCATAATACCTCATGTCAGAGATATAGACAGATATATAGAAAGACATAGACACAAAGGCCGGAGCGTACAACGGCCGAAACGTTGTGATATGGCAATGAAGATGAAGATAACAGTCCGAATAATGTAAATAATGCAAGTAATCATAATACCTCATGTCAGAGATATAGACAGATATATAGAAAGACATAGACACAAAGACCGGAGCGTACAACGGCCGAAACGTTGTGAATATGGCAATGAAGATGAAGATAACTGTCGGAATAATGTAAATAATGCAAGTAATCATAATACCTCATGTCAGAGATATAGACAGATATATAGAAAGACATAGACACAAAGACCGGAGCGTACAACGGCCGAAACGTTGTGAATATGGCAATGAAGATGAAGATAACAGTCCGAATAATGTAAATAATGCAAGTAATCATAATACCTCATGTCAGAGTTATAGACAGATATATAGAAAGACATAGACACAAAGACCGGAGCGTACAACGGCCGAAACGTTGTGAATATGGCAATGAAGATGAAGATAACAGTCCGAATAATGTAAATAATGCAAGTAATCATAATACCTCATGTCAGAGATATAGACAGATATATAGAAAGACATAGACACAAAGACCGGAGCGTACAACGGCCGAAACGTTGTGATATGGCAATGAAGATGAAGATAACAGTCGGAATAATGTAAATAATGCAAGTAATCATAATACCTCATGTCAGAGTTATAGACAGATATATAGAAAGACATAGACACAAAGACCGGAGCGTACAACGGCCGAAACGTTGTGAATATGGCAATGAAGATGAAGATAACAGTCCGAATAATGTAAATAATGCAAGTAATCATAATACCTCATGTCAGAGTTATAGACAGATATATAGAAAGACATAGACACAAAGACCGGAGCGTACAACGGCCGAAACGTTGTGAATATGGCAATGAAGATGAAGATAACAGTCCGAATAATGTAAATAATGCAAGTAATCATAATACCTCATGTCAGAGATATAGACAGATATATAGAAAGACATAGACACAAAGACCGGAGCGTACAACGGCCGAAACGTTGTTACTATGTCAATGAAGATGAAGATAACAGTCCGAATAATGTAAATAATGCAAGTAATCATAATACCTCATGTCAGAGATATAGACAGATATATAGAAAGACATAGACACAAAGACCGGAGCGTACAACGGCCGAAACGTTGTGAATATGGCAATGAAGATGAAGATAACAGTCCGAATAATGTAAATAATGCAAGTAATCATAATACCTCATGTCAGAGATATAGACAGATATATAGAAAGACATAGACACAAAGACCGGAGCGTACAACGGCCGAAACGTTGTTACTATGTCAATGAAGATGAAGATAACAGTCCGAATAATGTAAATAATGCAAGTAATCATAATACCTCATGTCAGAGATATAGACAGATATATAGAAAGACATAGACACAAAGACCGGAGCGTACAACGGCCGAAACGTTGTGAATATGGCAATGAAGATGAAGATAACAGTCCGAATAATGTAAATAATGCAAGTAATCATAATACCTCATGTCAGAGATATAGACAGATATATAGAAAGACATAGACACAAAGACCGGAGCGTACAACGGCCGAAACGTTGTTACTATGTCAATGAAGATGAAGATAACAGTCCGAATAATGTAAATAATGCAAGTAATCATAATACCTCATGTCAGAGATATAGACAGATATATAGAAAGACATAGACACAAAGACCGGAGCGTACAACGGCCGAAACGTTGTGAATATGGCAATGAAGATGAAGATAACAGTCCGAATAATGTAAATAATGCAAGTAATCATAATACCTCATGTCAGAGATATAGACAGATATATAGAAAGACATAGACACAAAGACCGGAGCGTACAACGGCCGAAACGTTGTGAATATGGCAATGAAGATGAAGATAACAGTCGGAATAATGTAAATAATGCAAGTAATCATAATACCTCATGTCAGAGATATAGACAGATATATAGAAAGACATAGACACAAAGACCGGAGCGTACAACGGCCGAAACGTTGTGAATATGGCAATGAAGATGAAGATAACAGTCCGAATAATGTAAATAATGCAAGTAATCATAATACCTCATGTCAGAGATATAGACAGATATATAGAAAGACATAGACACAAAGGCCGGAGCGTACAACGGCCGAAACGTTGTGATATGGCAATGAAGATGAAGATAACAGTCCGAATAATGTAAATAATGCAAGTAATCATAATACCTCATGTCAGAGATATAGACAGATATATAGAAAGACATAGACACAAAGACCGGAGCGTACAACGGCCGAAACGTTGTGAATATGGCAATGAAGATGAAGATAACTGTCGGAATAATGTAAATAATGCAAGTAATCATAATACCTCATGTCAGAGATATAGACAGATATATAGAAAGACATAGACACAAAGACCGGAGCGTACAACGGCCGAAACGTTGTGAATATGGCAATGAAGATGAAGATAACAGTCCGAATAATGTAAATAATGCAAGTAATCATAATACCTCATGTCAGAGTTATAGACAGATATATAGAAAGACATAGACACAAAGACCGGAGCGTACAACGGCCGAAACGTTGTGAATATGGCAATGAAGATGAAGATAACAGTCCGAATAATGTAAATAATGCAAGTAATCATAATACCTCATGTCAGAGTTATAGACAGATATATAGAAAGACATAGACACAAAGACCGGAGCGTACAACGGCCGAAACGTTGTGAATATGGCAATGAAGATGAAGATAACAGTCCGAATAATGTAAATAATGCAAGTAATCATAATACCTCATGTCAGAGTTATAGACAGATATATAGAAAGACATAGACACAAAGACCGGAGCGTACAACGGCCGAAACGTTGTGAATATGGCAATGAAGATGAAGATAACAGTCCGAATAATGTAAATAATGCAAGTAATCATAATACCTCATGTCAGAGTTATAGACAGATATATAGAAAGACATAGACACAAAGACCGGAGCGTACAACGGCCGAAACGTTGTGAATATGTCAATGAAGATGAAGATAACAGTCGGAATAATGTAAATAATGCAAGTAATCATAATACCTCCTGTCAGAGATATAGACAGATATATAGAAAGACATAGACACAAAGACCGGAGCGTACAACGGCCGAAACGTTGTGAATATGGCAATGAAGATGAAGATAACAGTCCGAATAATGTAAATAATGCAAGTAATCATAATACCTCATGTCAGAGATATAGACAGATATATAGAAAGACATAGACACAAAGACCGGAGCGTACAACGGCCGAAACGTTGTTACTATGTCAATGAAGATGAAGATAACAGTCCGAATAATGTAAATAATGCAAGTAATCATAATACCTCATGTCAGAGATATAGACAGATATATAGAAAGACATAGACACAAAGACCGGAGCGTACAACGGCCGAAACGTTGTGAATATGGCAATGAAGATGAAGATAACAGTCCGAATAATGTAAATAATGCAAGTAATCATAATACCTCATGTCAGAGATATAGACAGATATATAGAAAGACATAGACACAAAGGCCGGAGCGTACAACGGCCGAAACGTTGTGATATGGCAATGAAGATGAAGATAACAGTCCGAATAATGTAAATAATGCAAGTAATCATAATACCTCATGTCAGAGATATAGACAGATATATAGAAAGACATAGACACAAAGACCGGAGCGTACAACGGCCGAAACGTTGTGAATATGGCAATGAAGATGAAGATAACTGTCGGAATAATGTAAATAATGCAAGTAATCATAATACCTCATGTCAGAGATATAGACAGATATATAGAAAGACATAGACACAAAGACCGGAGCGTACAACGGCCGAAACGTTGTGAATATGGCAATGAAGATGAAGATAACAGTCCGAATAATGTAAATAATGCAAGTAATCATAATACCTCATGTCAGAGTTATAGACAGATATATAGAAAGACATAGACACAAAGACCGGAGCGTACAACGGCCGAAACGTTGTGAATATGGCAATGAAGATGAAGATAACAGTCCGAATAATGTAAATAATGCAAGTAATCATAATACCTCATGTCAGAGTTATAGACATATATATAGAAAGACATAGACACAAAGACCGGAGCGTACAACGGCCGAAACGTTGTGAATATGGCAATGAAGATGAAGATAACAGTCCGAATAATGTAAATAATGGAAGTAATCATAATACCTCATGTCAGAGTTATAGACAGATATATAGAAAGACATAGACACAAAGACCGGAGCGTACAACGGCCGAAACGTTGTGAATATGGCAATGAAGATGAAGATAACAGTCCGAATAATGTAAATAATGCAAGTAATCATAATACCTCATGTCAGAGTTATAGACAGATATATAGAAAGACATAGACACAAAGACCGGAGCGTACAACGGCCGAAACGTTGTTACTATGTCAATGAAGATGAAGAAAATAGTCCGAATAATGTAAATAATGCAAGTAATCATAATACCTCATGTCAGAGATATAGACAGATATATAGAAAGACATGGACACAAAGACCGGAGCGTACAACGGCCGAAACGTTGTGAATATGGCAATGAAGATGAAGATAACAGTCGGAATAATGTAAATAATGCAAGTAATCATAATACCTCATGTCAGAGATATAGACAGATATATAGAAAGACATAGACACAAAGACCGGAGCGTACAACGGCCGAAACGTTGTGAATATGGCAATGAAGATGAAGATAACTGTCGGAATAATGTAAATAATGCAAGTAATCATAATACCTCATGTCAGAGATATAGACAGATATATAGAAAGACATAGACACAAAGACCGGAGCGTACAACGGCCGAAACGTTGTTACTATGTCAATGAAGATGAAGATAACAGTCGGAATAATGTAAATAATGCAAGTAATCATAATACCTCATGTCAGAGATATAGACAGATATATAGAAAGACATAGACACAAAGACCGGAGCGTACAACGGCCGAAACGTTGTTACTATGTCAATGAAGATGAAGATAACAGTTCGAATAATGTAAATAATGCAAGTAATCATAATACCTCATGTCAGAGATATAGACAGATATATAGAAAGACATAGACACAAAGACCGGAGCGTACAACGGCCGAAACGTTGTGAATATGGCAATGAAGATGAAGATAACTGTCGGAATAATGTAAATAATGCAAGTAATCATAATACCTCATGTCAGAGATATAGACAGATATATAGAAAGACATAGACACAAAGACCGGAGCGTACAACGGCCGAAACGTTGTGAATATGGCAATGAAGATGAAGATAACAGTCCGAATAATGTAAATAATGCAAGTAATCATAATACCTCATGTCAGAGTTATAGACAGATATATAGAAAGACATAGACACAAAGACCGGAGCGTACAACGGCCGAAACGTTGTGAATATGGCAATGAAGATGAAGATAACAGTCCGAATAATGTAAATAATGCAAGTAATCATAATACCTCATGTCAGAGTTATAGACAGATATATAGAAAGACATAGACACAAAGACCGGAGCGTACAACGGCCGAAACGTTGTTACTATGTCAATGAAGATGAAGATAATAGTCCGAATAATGTAAATAATGCAACTAATCATAATACCTCATGTCAGAGATATAGACAGATATATAGAAAGACATGGACACAAAGACCGGAGCGTACAACGGCCGAAACGTTGTGAATATGGCAATGAAGATGAAGATAACTGTCGGAATAATGTAAATAATGCAAGTAATCATAATACCTCATGTCAGAGATATAGACAGATATATAGAAAGACATAGACACAAAGACCGGAGCGTACAACGGCCGAAACGTTGTGAATATGGCAATGAAGATGAAGATAACAGTCGGAATAATGTAAATAATGCAAGTAATCATAATACCTCATGTCAGAGATATAGACAGATATATAGAAAGACATAGACACAAAGACCGGAGCGTACAACGGCCGAAACGTTGTGAATATGGCAATGAAGATGAAGATAACTGTCGGAATAATGTAAATAATGCAAGTAATCATAATACCTCATGTCAGAGATATAGACAGATATATAGAAAGACATAGACACAAAGACCGGAGCGTACAACGGCCGAAACGTTGTGAATATGGCAATGAAGATGAAGATAACAGTCCGAATAATGTAAATAATGCAAGTAATCATAATACCTCATGTCAGAGTTATAGACAGATATATAGAAAGACATAGACACAAAGACCGGAGCGTACAACGGCCGAAACGTTGTGAATATGGCAATGAAGATGAAGATAACAGTCCGAATAATGTAAATAATGCAAGTAATCATAATACCTCATGTCAGAGTTATAGACAGATATATAGAAAGACATAGACACAAAGACCGGAGCGTACAACGGCCGAAACGTTGTTACTATGTCAATGAAGATGAAGATAATAGTCCGAATAATGTAAATAATGCAAGTAATCATAATACCTCATGTCAGAGATATAGACAGATATATAGAAAGACATGGACACAAAGACCGGAGCGTACAACGGCCGAAACGTTGTGAATATGGCAATGAAGATGAAGATAACTGTCGGAATAATGTAAATAATGCAAGTAATCATAATACCTCATGTCAGAGATATAGACAGATATATAGAAAGACATAGACACAAAGACCGGAGCGTACAACGGCCGAAACGTTGTGAATATGGCAATGAAGATGAAGATAACAGTCGGAATAATGTAAATAATGCAAGTAATCATAATACCTCATGTCAGAGATATAGACAGATATATAGAAAGACATAGACACAAAGACCGGAGCGTACAACGGCCGAAACGTTGTGAATATGGCAATGAAGATGAAGATAACAGTCGGAATAATGTAAATAATGCAAGTAATCATAATACCTCATGTCAGAGATATAGACAGATATATAGAAAGACATAGACACAAAGACCGGAGCGTACAACGGCCGAAACGTTGTGAATATGGCAATGAAGATGAAGATAACTGTCGGAATAATGTAAATAATGCAAGTAATCATAATACCTCATGTCAGAGATATAGACAGATATATAGAAAGACATAGACACAAAGACCGGAGCGTACAACGGCCGAAACGTTGTTACTATGTCAATGAAGATGAAGATAACAGTCGGAATAATGTAAATAATGCAAGTAATCATAATACCTCATGTCAGAGATATAGACAGATATATAGAAAGACATAGACACAAAGACCGGAGCGTACAACGGCCGAAACGTTGTTACTATGTCAATGAAGATGAAGATAACAGTTCGAATAATGTAAATAATGCAAGTAATCATAATACCTCATGTCAGAGATATAGACAGATATATAGAAAGACATAGACACAAAGACCGGAGGGTACAACGGCCGAAACGTTGTGAATATGGCAATGAAGATGAAGATAACTGTCGGAATAATGTAAATAATGCAAGTAATCATAATACCTCATGTCAGAGATATAGACAGATATATAGAAAGACATAGACACAAAGACCGGAGCGTACAACGGCCGAAACGTTGTGAATATGGCAATGAAGATGAAGATAACAGTCCGAATAATGTAAATAATGCAAGTAATCATAATACCTCATGTCAGAGTTATAGACAGATATATAGAAAGACATAGACACAAAGACCGGAGCGTACAACGGCCGAAACGTTGTGAATATGGCAATGAAGATGAAGATAACAGTCCGAATAATGTAAATAATGCAAGTAATCATAATACCTCATGTCAGAGTTATAGACAGATATATAGAAAGACATAGACACAAAGACCGGAGCGTACAACGGCCGAAACGTTGTGAATATGGCAATGAAGATGAAGATAACAGTCCGAATAATGTAAATAATGCAAGTAATCATAATACCTCATGTCAGAGTTATAGACAGATATATAGAAAGACATAGACACAAAGACCGGAGCGTACAACGGCCGAAACGTTGTTACTATGTCAATGAAGATGAAGAAAATAGTCCGAATAATGTAAATAATGCAAGTAATCATAATACCTCATGTCAGAGATATAGACAGATATATAGAAAGACATGGACACAAAGACCGGAGCGTACAACGGCCGAAACGTTGTGAATATGGCAATGAAGATGAAGATAACAGTCGGAATAATGTAAATAATGCAAGTAATCATAATACCTCATGTCAGAGATATAGACAGATATATAGAAAGACATAGACACAAAGACCGGAGCGTACAACGGCCGAAACGTTGTGAATATGGCAATGAAGATGAAGATAACTGTCGGAATAATGTAAATAATGCAAGTAATCATAATACCTCATGTCAGAGATATAGACAGATATATAGAAAGACATAGACACAAAGACCGGAGCGTACAACGGCCGAAACGTTGTTACTATGTCAATGAAGATGAAGATAACAGTCGGAATAATGTAAATAATGCAAGTAATCATAATACCTCATGTCAGAGATATAGACAGATATATAGAAAGACATAGACACAAAGACCGGAGCGTACAACGGCCGAAACGTTGTTACTATGTCAATGAAGATGAAGATAACAGTTCGAATAATGTAAATAATGCAAGTAATCATAATACCTCATGTCAGAGATATAGACAGATATATAGAAAGACATAGACACAAAGACCGGAGCGTACAACGGCCGAAACGTTGTGAATATGGCAATGAAGATGAAGATAACTGTCGGAATAATGTAAATAATGCAAGTAATCATAATACCTCATGTCAGAGATATAGACAGATATATAGAAAGACATAGACACAAAGACCGGAGCGTACAACGGCCGAAACGTTGTGAATATGGCAATGAAGATGAAGATAACAGTCCGAATAATGTAAATAATGCAAGTAATCATAATACCTCATGTCAGAGTTATAGACAGATATATAGAAAGACATAGACACAAAGACCGGAGCGTACAACGGCCGAAACGTTGTGAATATGGCAATGAAGATGAAGATAACAGTCCGAATAATGTAAATAATGCAAGTAATCATAATACCTCATGTCAGAGTTATAGACAGATATATAGAAAGACATAGACACAAAGACCGGAGCGTACAACGGCCGAAACGTTGTTACTATGTCAATGAAGATGAAGATAATAGTCCGAATAATGTAAATAATGCAACTAATCATAATACCTCATGTCAGAGATATAGACAGATATATAGAAAGACATGGACACAAAGACCGGAGCGTACAACGGCCGAAACGTTGTGAATATGGCAATGAAGATGAAGATAACTGTCGGAATAATGTAAATAATGCAAGTAATCATAATACCTCATGTCAGAGATATAGACAGATATATAGAAAGACATAGACACAAAGACCGGAGCGTACAACGGCCGAAACGTTGTGAATATGGCAATGAAGATGAAGATAACAGTCGGAATAATGTAAATAATGCAAGTAATCATAATACCTCATGTCAGAGATATAGACAGATATATAGAAAGACATAGACACAAAGACCGGAGCGTACAACGGCCGAAACGTTGTGAATATGGCAATGAAGATGAAGATAACTGTCGGAATAATGTAAATAATGCAAGTAATCATAATACCTCATGTCAGAGATATAGACAGATATATAGAAAGACATAGACACAAAGACCGGAGCGTACAACGGCCGAAACGTTGTGAATATGGCAATGAAGATGAAGATAACAGTCCGAATAATGTAAATAATGCAAGTAATCATAATACCTCATGTCAGAGTTATAGACAGATATATAGAAAGACATAGACACAAAGACCGGAGCGTACAACGGCCGAAACGTTGTGAATATGGCAATGAAGATGAAGATAACAGTCCGAATAATGTAAATAATGCAAGTAATCATAATACCTCATGTCAGAGTTATAGACAGATATATAGAAAGACATAGACACAAAGACCGGAGCGTACAACGGCCGAAACGTTGTTACTATGTCAATGAAGATGAAGATAATAGTCCGAATAATGTAAATAATGCAAGTAATCATAATACCTCATGTCAGAGATATAGACAGATATATAGAAAGACATGGACACAAAGACCGGAGCGTACAACGGCCGAAACGTTGTGAATATGGCAATGAAGATGAAGATAACTGTCGGAATAATGTAAATAATGCAAGTAATCATAATACCTCATGTCAGAGATATAGACAGATATATAGAAAGACATAGACACAAAGACCGGAGCGTACAACGGCCGAAACGTTGTGAATATGGCAATGAAGATGAAGATAACAGTCGGAATAATGTAAATAATGCAAGTAATCATAATACCTCATGTCAGAGATATAGACAGATATATAGAAAGACATAGACACAAAGACCGGAGCGTACAACGGCCGAAACGTTGTGAATATGGCAATGAAGATGAAGATAACAGTCGGAATAATGTAAATAATGCAAGTAATCATAATACCTCATGTCAGAGATATAGACAGATATATAGAAAGACATAGACACAAAGACCGGAGCGTACAACGGCCGAAACGTTGTGAATATGGCAATGAAGATGAAGATAACTGTCGGAATAATGTAAATAATGCAAGTAATCATAATACCTCATGTCAGAGATATAGACAGATATATAGAAAGACATAGACACAAAGACCGGAGCGTACAACGGCCGAAACGTTGTTACTATGTCAATGAAGATGAAGATAACAGTCGGAATAATGTAAATAATGCAAGTAATCATAATACCTCATGTCAGAGATATAGACAGATATATAGAAAGACATAGACACAAAGACCGGAGCGTACAACGGCCGAAACGTTGTTACTATGTCAATGAAGATGAAGATAACAGTTCGAATAATGTAAATAATGCAAGTAATCATAATACCTCATGTCAGAGATATAGACAGATATATAGAAAGACATAGACACAAAGACCGGAGCGTACAACGGCCGAAACGTTGTGAATATGGCAATGAAGATGAAGATAACTGTCGGAATAATGTAAATAATGCAAGTAATCATAATACCTCATGTCAGAGATATAGACAGATATATAGAAAGACATAGACACAAAGACCGGAGCGTACAACGGCCGAAACGTTGTGAATATGGCAATGAAGATGAAGATAACAGTCCGAATAATGTAAATAATGCAAGTAATCATAATACCTCATGTCAGAGTTATAGACAGATATATAGAAAGACATAGACACAAAGACCGGAGCGTACAACGGCCGAAACGTTGTGAATATGGCAATGAAGATGAAGATAACAGTCCGAATAATGTAAATAATGCAAGTAATCATAATACCTCATGTCAGAGTTATAGACAGATATATAGAAAGACATAGACACAAAGACCGGAGCGTACAACGGCCGAAACGTTGTTACTATGTCAATGAAGATGAAGATAATAGTCCGAATAATGTAAATAATGCAACTAATCATAATACCTCATGTCAGAGATATAGACAGATATATAGAAAGACATGGACACAAAGACCGGAGCGTACAACGGCCGAAACGTTGTGAATATGGCAATGAAGATGAAGATAACTGTCGGAATAATGTAAATAATGCAAGTAATCATAATACCTCATGTCAGAGATATAGACAGATATATAGAAAGACATAGACACAAAGACCGGAGCGTACAACGGCCGAAACGTTGTGAATATGGCAATGAAGATGAAGATAACAGTCGGAATAATGTAAATAATGCAAGTAATCATAATACCTCATGTCAGAGATATAGACAGATATATAGAAAGACATAGACACAAAGACCGGAGCGTACAACGGCCGAAACGTTGTGAATATGGCAATGAAGATGAAGATAACTGTCGGAATAATGTAAATAATGCAAGTAATCATAATACCTCATGTCAGAGATATAGACAGATATATAGAAAGACATAGACACAAAGACCGGAGCGTACAACGGCCGAAACGTTGTGAATATGGCAATGAAGATGAAGATAACAGTCCGAATAATGTAAATAATGCAAGTAATCATAATACCTCATGTCAGAGTTATAGACAGATATATAGAAAGACATAGACACAAAGACCGGAGCGTACAACGGCCGAAACGTTGTGAATATGGCAATGAAGATGAAGATAACAGTCCGAATAATGTAAATAATGCAAGTAATCATAATACCTCATGTCAGAGTTATAGACAGATATATAGAAAGACATAGACACAAAGACCGGAGCGTACAACGGCCGAAACGTTGTTACTATGTCAATGAAGATGAAGATAATAGTCCGAATAATGTAAATAATGCAAGTAATCATAATACCTCATGTCAGAGATATAGACAGATATATAGAAAGACATGGACACAAAGACCGGAGCGTACAACGGCCGAAACGTTGTGAATATGGCAATGAAGATGAAGATAACTGTCGGAATAATGTAAATAATGCAAGTAATCATAATACCTCATGTCAGAGATATAGACAGATATATAGAAAGACATAGACACAAAGACCGGAGCGTACAACGGCCGAAACGTTGTGAATATGGCAATGAAGATGAAGATAACAGTCGGAATAATGTAAATAATGCAAGTAATCATAATACCTCATGTCAGAGATATAGACAGATATATAGAAAGACATAGACACAAAGACCGGAGCGTACAACGGCCGAAACGTTGTGAATATGGCAATGAAGATGAAGATAACAGTCGGAATAATGTAAATAATGCAAGTAATCATAATACCTCATGTCAAAGATATAGACAGATATATAGAAAGACATAGACACAAAGACCGGAGCGTACAACGGCCGAAACGTTGTGAATATGGCAATGAAGATGAAGATAACTGTCGGAATAATGTAAATAATGCAAGTAATCATAATACCTCATGTCAGAGATATAGACAGATATATAGAAAGACATAGACACAAAGACCGGAGCGTACAACGGCCGAAACGTTGTTACTATGTCAATGAAGATGAAGATAACAGTCGGAATAATGTAAATAATGCAAGTAATCATAATACCTCATGTCAGAGATATAGACAGATATATAGAAAGACATAGACACAAAGACCGGAGCGTACAACGGCCGAAACGTTGTGAATATGGCAATGAAGATGAAGATAACAGTCCGAATAATGTAAATAATGCAAGTAATCATAATACCTCATGTCAGAGATATAGACAGATATATAGAAAGACATAGACACAAAGACCGGAGCGTACAACGGCCGAAACGTTGTTACTATGTCAATGAAGATGAAGACAACAGTCCGAATAATGTAAATAATGCAAGTAATCATAATACCTCATGTCAGAGATATAGACAGATATATAGAAAGACATAGACACAAAGACCGGAGCGTACAACGGCCGAAACGTTGTGAATATGGCAATGAAGATGAAGATAACTGTCGGAATAATGTAAATAATGCAAGTAATCATAATACCTCATGTCAGAGATATAGACAGATATATAGAAAGTCATAGACACAAAGACCGGAGCGTACAACGGCCGAAACGTTGTGAATATGGCAATGAAGATGAAGATAACAGTCCGAATAATGTAAATAATGCAAGTAATCATAATACCTCATGTCAGAGTTATAGACAGATATATAGAAAGACATAGACACAAAGACCGGAGCGTACAACGGCCGAAACGTTGTGAATATGGCAATGAAGATGAAGATAACAGTCCGAATAATGTAAATAATGCAAGTAATCATAATACCTCATGTCAGAGTTATAGACAGATATATAGAAAGACATAGACACAAAGACCGGAGCGTACAACGGCCGAAACGTTGTTACTATGTCAATGAAGATGAAGATAATAGTCCGAATAATGTAAATAATGCAAGTAATCATAATACCTCATGTCAGAGATATAGACAGATATATAGAAAGACATGGACACAAAGACCGGAGCGTACAACGGCCGAAACGTTGTGAATATGGCAATGAAGATGAAGATAACTGTCGGAATAATGTAAATAATGCAAGTAATCATAATACCTCATGTCAGAGATATAGACAGATATATAGAAAGACATAGACACAAAGACCGGAGCGTACAACGGCCAAAACGTTGTGAATATGGCAATGAAGATGAAGATAACAGTCGGAATAATGTAAATAATGCAAGTAATCATAATACCTCATGCCAGAGATATAGACAGATATATAGAAAGACATAGACACAAAGACCGGAGCGTACAACGGCCGAAACGTTGTGAATATGGCAATGAAGATGAAGATAACAGTCGGAATAATGTAAATAATGCAAGTAATCATAATACCTCATGTCAGAGATATAGACAGATATATAGAAAGACATAGACACAAAGACCGGAGCGTACAACGGCCGAAACGTTGTGAATATGGCAATGAAGATGAAGATAACTGTCGGAATAATGTAAATAATGCAAGTAATCATAATACCTCATGTCAGAGATATAGACAGATATATAGAAAGACATAGACACAAAGACCGGAGCGTACAACGGCCGAAACGTTGTTACTATGTCAATGAAGATGAAGATAACAGTCGGAATAATGTAAATAATGCAAGTAATCATAATACCTCATGTCAGAGATATAGACAGATATATAGAAAGACATAGACACAAAGACCGGAGCGTACAACGGCCGAAACGTTGTGAATATGGCAATGAAGATGAAGATAACAGTCCGAATAATGTAAATAATGCAAGTAATCATAATACCTCATGTCAGAGATATAGACAGATATATAGAAAGACATAGACACAAAGACCGGAGCGTACAACGGCCGAAACGTTGTGAATATGGCAATGAAGATGAAGATAACAGTCCGAATAATGTAAATAATGCAAGTAATCATAATACCTCATGTCAGAGTTATAGACAGATATATAGAAAGACATAGACACAAAGACCGGAGCGTACAACGGCCGAAACGTTGTGAATATGGCAATGAAGATGAAGATAACAGTCCGAATAATGTAAATAATGCAAGTAATCATAATACCTCATGTCAGAGTTATAGACAGATATATAGAAAGACATAGACACAAAGACCGGAGCGTACAACGGCCGAAACGTTGTTACTATGTCAATGAAGATGAAGATAATAGTCCGAATAATGTAAATAATGCAACTAATCATAATACCTCATGTCAGAGATATAGACAGATATATAGAAAGACATGGACACAAAGACCGGAGCGTACAACGGCCGAAACGTTGTGAATATGGCAATGAAGATGAAGATAACTGTCGGAATAATGTAAATAATGCAAGTAATCATAATACCTCATGTCAGAGATATAGACAGATATATAGAAAGACATAGACACAAAGACCGGAGCGTACAACGGCCGAAACGTTGTGAATATGGCAAGGAAGATGAAGATAACAGTCGGAATAATGTAAATAATGCAAGTAATCATAATACCTCATGTCAGAGATATAGACAGATATATAGAAAGACATAGACACAAAGACCGGAGCGTACAACGGCCGAAACGTTGTGAATATGGCAATGAAGATGAAGATAACTGTCGGAATAATGTAAATAATGCAAGTAATCATAATACCTCATGTCAGATATATAGACAGATATATAGAAAGACATAGACACAAAGACCGGAGCGTACAACGGCCGAAACGTTGTGAATATGGCAATGAAGATGAAGATAACAGTCCGAATAATGTAAATAATGCAAGTAATCATAATACCTCATGTCAGAGTTATAGACAGATATATAGAAAGACATAGACACAAAGACCGGAGCGTACAACGGCCGAAACGTTGTGAATATGGCAATGAAGATGAAGATAACAGTCCGAATAATGTAAATAATGCAAGTAATCATAATACCTCATGTCAGAGTTATAGACAGATATATAGAAAGACATAGACACAAAGACCGGAGCGTACAACGGCCGAAACGTTGTTACTATGTCAATGAAGATGAAGATAATAGTCCGAATAATGTAAATAATGCAAGTAATCATAATACCTCATGTCAGAGATATAGACAGATATATAGAAAGACATGGACACAAAGACCGGAGCGTACAACGGCCGAAACGTTGTGAATATGGCAATGAAGATGAAGATAACTGTCGGAATAATGTAAATAATGCAAGTAATCATAATACCTCATGTCAGAGATATAGACAGATATATAGAAAGACATAGACACAAAGACCGGAGCGTACAACGGCCGAAACGTTGTGAATATGGCAATGAAGATGAAGATAACAGTCGGAATAATGTAAATAATGCAAGTAATCATAATACCTCATGTCAGAGATATAGACAGATATATAGAAAGACATAGACACAAAGACCGGAGCGTACAACGGCCGAAACGTTGTGAATATGGCAATGAAGATGAAGATAACAGTCGGAATAATGTAAATAATGCAAGTAATCATAATACCTCATGTCAGAGATATAGACAGATATATAGAAAGACATAGACACAAAGACCGGAGCGTACAACGGCCGAAACGTTGTGAATATGGCAATGAAGATGAAGATAACTGTCGGAATAATGTAAATAATGCAAGTAATCATAATACCTCATGTCAGAGATATAGACAGATATATAGAAAGACATAGACACAAAGACCGGAGCGTACAACGGCCGAAACGTTGTTACTATGTCAATGAAGATGAAGATAACAGTCGGAATAATGTAAATAATGCAAGTAATCATAATACCTCATGTCAGAGATATAGACAGATATATAGAAAGACATAGACACAAAGACCGGAGCGTACAACGGCCGAAACGTTGTGAATATGGCAATGAAGATGAAGATAACAGTCCGAATAATGTAAATAATGCAAGTAATCATAATACCTCATGTCAGAGTTATAGACAGATATATAGAAAGACATAGACACAAAGACCGGAGCGTACAACGGCCGAAACGTTGTGAATATGGCAATGAAGATGAAGATAACAGTCCGAATAATGTAAATAATGCAAGTAATCATAATACCTCATGTCAGAGTTATAGACAGATATATAGAAAGACATAGACACAAAGACCGGAGCGTACAACGGCCGAAACGTTGTTACTATGTCAATGAAGATGAAGATAATAGTCCGAATAATGTAAATAATGCAAGTAATCATAATACCTCATGTCAGAGATATAGACAGATATATAGAAAGACATGGACACAAAGACCGGAGCGTACAACGGCCGAAACGTTGTGAATATGGCAATGAAGATGAAGATAACTGTCGGAATAATGTAAATAATGCAAGTAATCATAATACCTCATGTCAGAGATATAGACAGATATATAGAAAGACATAGACACAAAGACCGGAGCGTACAACGGCCGAAACGTTGTGAATATGGCAATGAAGATGAAGATAACAGTCGGAATAATGTAAATAATGCAAGTAATCATAATACCTCATGTCAGAGATATAGACAGATATATAGAAAGACATAGACACAAAGACCGGAGCGTACAACGGCCGAAACGTTGTGAATATGGCAATGAAGATGAAGATAACAGTCGGAATAATGTAAATAATGCAAGTAATCATAATACCTCATGTCAGAGATATAGACAGATATATAGAAAGACATAGACACAAAGACCGGAGCGTACAACGGCCGAAACGTTGTGAATATGGCAATGAAGATGAAGATAACTGTCGGAATAATGTAAATAATGCAAGTAATCATAATACCTCATGTCAGAGATATAGACAGATATATAGAAAGACATAGACACAAAGACCGGAGCGTACAACGGCCGAAACGTTGTTACTATGTCAATGAAGATGAAGATAACAGTCGGAATAATGTAAATAATGCAAGTAATCATAATACCTCATGTCAGAGATATAGACAGATATATAGAAAGACATAGACACAAAGACCGGAGCGTACAACGGCCGAAACGTTGTGAATATGGCAATGAAGATGAAGATAACAGTCCGAATAATGTAAATAATGCAAGTAATCATAATACCTCATGTCAGAGTTATAGACAGATATATAGAAAGACATAGACACAAAGACCGGAGCGTACAACGGCCGAAACGTTGTGAATATGGCAATGAAGATGAAGATAACAGTCCGAATAATGTAAATAATGCAAGTAATCATAATACCTCATGTCAGAGTTATAGACAGATATATAGAAAGACATAGACACAAAGACCGGAGCGTACAACGGCCGAAACGTTGTTACTATGTCAATGAAGATGAAGATAATAGTCCGAATAATGTAAATAATGCAAGTAATCATAATACCTCATGTCAGAGATATAGACAGATATATAGAAAGACATGGACACAAAGACCGGAGCGTACAACGGCCGAAACGTTGTGAATATGGCAATGAAGATGAAGATAACTGTCGGAATAATGTAAATAATGCAAGTAATCATAATACCTCATGTCAGAGATATAGACAGATATATAGAAAGACATAGACACAAAGACCGGAGCGTACAACGGCCGAAACGTTGTGAATATGGCAATGAAGATGAAGATAACAGTCGGAATAATGTAAATAATGCAAGTAATCATAATACCTCATGTCAGAGATATAGACAGATATATAGAAAGACATAGACACAAAGACCGGAGCGTACAACGGCCGAAACGTTGTGAATATGGCAATGAAGATGAAGATAACAGTCGGAATAATGTAAATAATGCAAGTAATCATAATACCTCATGTCAGAGATATAGACAGATATATAGAAAGACATAGACACAAAGACCGGAGCGTACAACGGCCGAAACGTTGTGAATATGGCAATGAAGATGAAGATAACTGTCGGAATAATGTAAATAATGCAAGTAATCATAATACCTCATGTCAGAGATATAGACAGATATATAGAAAGACATAGACACAAAGACCGGAGCGTACAACGGCCGAAACGTTGTTACTATGTCAATGAAGATGAAGATAACAGTCGGAATAATGTAAATAATGCAAGTAATCATAATACCTCATGTCAGAGATATAGACAGATATATAGAAAGACATAGACACAAAGACCGGAGCGTACAACGGCCGAAACGTTGTGAATATGGCAATGAAGATGAAGATAACAGTCCGAATAATGTAAATAATGCAAGTAATCATAATACCTCATGTCAGAGATATAGACAGATATATAGAAAGACATAGACACAAAGACCGGAGCGTACAACGGCCGAAACGTTGTTACTATGTCAATGAAGATGAAGACAACAGTCCGAATAATGTAAATAATGCAAGTAATCATAATACCTCATGTCAGAGATATAGACAGATATATAGAAAGACATAGACACAAAGACCGGAGCGTACAACGGCCGAAACGTTGTGAATATGGCAATGAAGATGAAGATAACAGTCCGAATAATGTAAATAATGCAAGTAATCATAATACCTCATGTCAGAGTTATAGACAGATATATAGAAAGACATAGACACAAAGACCGGAGCGTACAACGGCCGAAACGTTGTGAATATGGCAATGAAGATGAAGATAACAGTCCGAATAATGTAAATAATGCAAGTAATCATAATACCTCATGTCAGAGTTATAGACAGATATATAGAAAGACATAGACACAAAGACCGGAGCGTACAACGGCCGAAACGTTGTTACTATGTCAATGAAGATGAAGATAATAGTCCGAATAATGTAAATAATGCAAGTAATCATAATACCTCATGTCAGAGATATAGACAGATATATAGAAAGACATGGACACAAAGACCGGAGCGTACAACGGCCGAAACGTTGTGAATATGGCAATGAAGATGAAGATAACTGTCGGAATAATGTAAATAATGCAAGTAATCATAATACCTCATGTCAGAGATATAGACAGATATATAGAAAGACATAGACACAAAGACCGGAGCGTACAACGGCCGAAACGTTGTGAATATGGCAATGAAGATGAAGATAACAGTCGGAATAATGTAAATAATGCAAGTAATCATAATACCTCATGCCAGAGATATAGACAGATATATAGAAAGACATAGACACAAAGACCGGAGCGTACAACGGCCGAAACGTTGTGAATATGGCAATGAAGATGAAGATAACAGTCGGAATAATGTAAATAATGCAAGTAATCATAATACCTCATGTCAGAGATATAGACAGATATATAGAAAGACATAGACACAAAGACCGGAGCGTACAACGGCCGAAACGTTGTGAATATGGCAATGAAGATGAAGATAACTGTCGGAATAATGTAAATAATGCAAGTAATCATAATACCTCATGTCAGAGATATAGACAGATATATAGAAAGACATAGACACAAAGACCGGAGCGTACAACGGCCGAAACGTTGTTACTATGTCAATGAAGATGAAGATAACAGTCGGAATAATGTAAATAATGCAAGTAATCATAATACCTCATGTCAGAGATATAGACAGATATATAGAAAGACATAGACACAAAGACCGGAGCGTACAACGGCCGAAACGTTGTGAATATGGCAATGAAGATGAAGATAACAGTCCGAATAATGTAAATAATGCAAGTAATCATAATACCTCATGTCAGAGATATAGACAGATATATAGAAAGACATAGACACAAAGACCGGAGCGTACAACGGCCGAAACGTTGTTACTATGTCAATGAAGATGAAGACAACAGTCCGAATAATGTAAATAATGCAAGTAATCATAATACCTCATGTCAGAGATATAGACAGATATATAGAAAGACATAGACACAAAGACCGGAGCGTACAACGGCCGAAACGTTGTGAATATGGCAATGAAGATGAAGATAACAGTCCGAATAATGTAAATAATGCAAGTAATCATAATACCTCATGTCAGAGATATAGACAGATATATAGAAAGACATAGACACAAAGGCCGGAGCGTACAACGGCCGAAACGTTGTGAATATGGCAATGAAGATGAAGATAACAGTCCGAATAATGTAAATAATGCAAGTAATCATAATACCTCATGTCAGAGATATAGACAGATATATAGAAAGACATAGACACAAAGACCGGAGCGTACAACGGCCGAAACGTTGTGAATATGGCAATGAAGATGAAGATAACAGTCCGAATAATGTAAATAATGCAAGTAATCATAATACCTCATGTCAGAGTTATAGACAGATATATAGAAAGACATAGACACAAAGACCGGAGCGTACAACGGCCGAAACGTTGTGAATATGGCAATGAAGATGAAGATAACAGTCCGAATAATGTAAATAATGCAAGTAATCATAATACCTCATGTCAGAGTTATAGACAGATATATAGAAAGACATAGACACAAAGACCGGAGCGTACAACGGCCGAAACGTTGTGAATATGGCAATGAAGATGAAGATAACAGTCCGAATAATGTAAATAATGCAAGTAATCATAATACCTCATGTCAGAGTTATAGACAGATATATAGAAAGACATAGACACAAAGACCGGAGCGTACAACGGCCGAAACGTTGTGAATATGGCAATGAAGATGAAGATAACAGTCCGAATAATGTAAATAATGCAAGTAATCATAATACCTCATGTCAGAGATATAGACAGATATATAGAAAGACATAGACACAAAGACCGGAGCGTACAACGGCCGAAACGGTGTAAATATGGCAATGAAGATGAAGATAACTGTCGGAATAATGTAAATAATGCAAGTAATCATAATACCTCATGTCAGAGATATAGACAGATATATAGAAAGACATAGACACAAAGACCGGAGCGTACAACGGCCGAAACGTTGTGAATATGGCAATGAAGATGAAGATAACAGTCCGAATAATGTAAATAATGCAAGTAATCATAATACCTCATGTCAGAGATATAGACAGATATATAGAAAGACATAGACACAAAGACCGGAGCGTACAACGGCCGAAACGTTGTGAATATGGCAATGAAGATGAAGATAACAGTCGGAATAATGTAAATAATGCAAGTAATCATAATACCTCATGTCAGAGATATAGACAGATATATAGAAAGACATAGACACAAAGACCGGAGCGTACAACGGCCGAAACGTTGTGAATATGGCAATGAAGATGAAGATAACTGTCGGAATAATGTAAATAATGCAAGTAATCATAATACCTCATGTCAGAGATATAGACAGATATATAGAAAGACATAGACACAAAGACCGGAGCGTACAACGGCCGAAACGTTGTGAATATGGCAATGAAGATGAAGATAACAGTCCGAATAATGTAAATAATGCAAGTAATCATAATACCTCATGTCAGAGATATAGACAGATATATAGAAAGACATAGACACAAAGACCGGAGCGTACAACGGCCGAAACGTTGTGAATATGGCAATGAAGATGAAGATAACAGTCCGAATAATGTAAATAATGCAAGTAATCATAATACCTCATGTCAGAGATATAGACAGATATATAGAAAGACATAGACACAAAGACCGGAGCGTACAACGGCCGAAACGTTGTGAATATGGCAATGAAGATGAAGATAACTGTCGGAATAATGTAAATAATGCAAGTAATCATAATACCTCATGTCAGAGATATAGACAGATATATAGAAAGACATAGACACAAAGAACGGAGCGTACAACGGCCGAAACTTTGTGAATATGGAAATGAAGATGAAGATAACTGTCGGAATAATGTAAATAATGCAAGTAATCATAATACCTCATGTCAGAGATATAGACAGATATATAGAAAGACATAGACACAAAGACCGGAGCGTACAACGGCCGAAACGTTGTGAATATGGCAATGAAGATGAAGATAACAGTCCGAATAATGTAAATAATGCAAGTAATCATAATACCTCATGTCAGAGATATAGACAGATATATAGAAAGACATAGACACAAAGACCGGAGCGTACAACGGCCGAAACGTTGTGAATATGGCAATGAAGATGAAGATAACAGTCCGAATAATGTAAATAATGCAAGTAATCATAATACCTCATGTCAGAGATATAGACAGATATATAGAAAGACATAGACACAAAGACCGGAGCGTACAACGGCCGAAACGTTGTGAATATGGCAATGAAGATGAAGATAACTGTCGGAATAATGTAAATAATGCAAGTAATCATAATACCTCATGTCAGAGATATAGACAGATATATAGAAAGACATAGACACAAAGAACGGAGCGTACAACGGCCGAAACTTTGTGAATATGGAAATGAAGATGAAGATAACTGTCGGAATAATGTAAATAATGCAAGTAATCATAATACCTCATGTCAGAGATATAGACAGATATATAGAAAGACATAGACACAAAGACCGGAGCGTACAACGGCCGAAACGTTGTGAATATGGCAATGAAGATGAAGATAACAGTTCGAATAATGTAAATAATGCAAGTAATCATAATACCTCATGTCAGAGATATAGACAGATATATAGAAAGACATAGACACAAAGACCGGAGCGTACAACGGCCGAAACGTTGTGAATATGGCAATGAAGATGAAGATAACAGTCCGAATAATGTAAATAATGCAAGTAATCATAATACCTCATGTCAGAGATATAGACAGATATATAGAAAGACATAGACACAAAGACCGGAGCGTACAACGGCCGAAACGTTGTGAATATGGCAATGAAGATGAAGATAACAGTCCGAATGATGTAAATAATGCAAGTAATCATAATACCTCATGTCAGAGATATAGACAGATATATAGAAAGACATAGACACAAAGACCGGAGCGTACAACGGCCGAAACGTTGTGAATATGGCAATGAAGATGAAGATAACTGTCGGAATAATGTAAATAATGCAAGTAATCATAATACCTCATGTCAGAGATATAGACAGATATATAGAAAGACATAGACACAAAGACCGGAGCGTACAACGGCCGAAACGTTGTGAATATGGCAATGAAGATGAAGATAACAGTCGGAATAATGTAAATAATGCAAGTAATCATAATACCTCATGTCAGAGATATAGACAGATATATAGAAAGATATAGACACAAAGACCGGAGCGTACAACGGCCGAAACGTTGTGAATATGGCAATGAAGATGAAGATAACTGTCGGAATAATGTAAATAATGCAAGTAATCATAATACCTCATGTCAGAGATATAGACAGATATATAGAAAGACATAGACACAAAGACCGGAGCGTACAACGGCCGAAACGTTGTGAATATGGCAATGAAGATGAAGATAACAGTCCGAATAATGTAAATAATGCAAGTAATCATAATACCTCATGTCAGAGATATAGACAGATATATAGAAAGACATAGACACAAAGACCGGAGCGTACAACGGACGAAACGTTGTGAATATGGCAATGAAGATGAAGATAACTGTCGGAAGAATGTAAATAATGCAAGTAATCATAATACCTCATGTCAGAGATATAGACAGATATATAGAAAGACATAGACACAAAGACCGGAGCGTACAACGGCCGAAACGTTGTGAATATGGCAATGAAGATGAAGATAACAGTCGGAATAATGTAAATAATGCAAGTAATCATAATACCTCATGTCAGAGATATAGACAGATATATAGAATGACATAGACACAAAGACCGGAGCGTACAACGGCCGAAACGTTGTGAATATGGCAATGAAGATGAAGATAACTGTCGGAATAATGTAAATAATGCAAGTAATCATAATACCTCATGTCAGAGATATAGACAGATATATAGAAAGACATAGACACAAAGACCGGAGCGTACAACGGCCGAAACGTTGTTACTATGTCAATGAAGATGAAGATAACAGTTCGAATAATGTAAATAATGCAAGCAATCATAATACCTCATGTCAGAGATATAGACAGATATATAGAAAGACATAGACACAAAGACCGGAGCGTACAACGGCCGAAACGTTGTGAATATGGCAATGAAGATGAAGATAACAGTCCGAATAATGTAAATAATGCAAGTAATCATAATACCTCATGTCAGAGATATAGACAGATATATAGAAAGACATAGACACAAAGACCGGAGCGTACAACGGCCGAAACGTTGTGAATATGGCAATGAAGATGAAGATAACAGTCGGAATAATGTAAATAATGCAAGTAATCATAATACCTCATGTCAGAGATATAGACAGATATATAGAAAGACATAGACACAAAGACCGGAGCGTACAACGGCCGAAACGTTGTGATATGGCAATGAAGATGAAGATAACAGTCCGAATAATGTAAATAATGCAAGTAATCATAATACCTCATGTCAGAGATATAGACAGATATATAGAAAGACATAGACACAAAGACCGGAGCGTACAACGGCCGAAACGTTGTGAATATGGCAATGAAGATGAAGATAACTGTCGGAATAATGTAAATAATGCAAGTAATCATAATACCTCATGTCAGAGATATAGACAGATATATAGAAAGACATAGACACAAAGACCGGAGCGTACAACGGCCGAAACGTTGTGAATATGGCAATGAAGATGAAGATAACAGTCCGAATAATGTAAATAATGCAAGTAATCATAATACCTCATGTCAGAGATATAGACAGATATATAGAAAGACATAGACACAAAGACCGGAGCGTACAACGGCCGAAACGTTGTGAATATGGCAATGAAGATGAAGATAACTGTCGGAATAATGTAAATAATGCAAGTAATCATAATACCTCATGTCAGAGATATAGACAGATATATAGAAAGACATAGACACAAAGACCGGAGCGTACAACGGCCGAAACGTTGTGAATATGGCAATGAAGATGAAGATAACAGTCCGAATAATGTAAATAATGCAAGTAATCATAATACCTCATGTCAGAGATATAGACAGATATATAGAAAGACATAGACACAAAGACCGGAGCGTACAACGGACGAAACGTTGTGAATATGGCAATGAAGATGAAGATAACTGTCGGAAGAATGTAAATAATGCAAGTAATCATAATACCTCATGTCAGAGATATAGACAGATATATAGAAAGACATAGACACAAAGACCGGAGCGTACAACGGCCGAAACGTTGTGAATATGGCAATGAAGATGAAGATAACAGTCGGAATAATGTAAATAATGCAAGTAATCATAATACCTCATGTCAGAGATATAGACAGATATATAGAAAGACATAGACACAAAGACCGGAGCGTACAACGGCCGAAACGTTGTGAATATGGCAATGAAGATGAAGATAACTGTCGGAATAATGTAAATAATGCAAGTAATCATAATACCTCATGTCAGAGATATAGACAGATATATAGAAAGACATAGACACAAAGACCGGAGCGTACAACGGCCGAAACGTTGTTACTATGTCAATGAAGATGAAGATAACAGTTCGAATAATGTAAATAATGCAAGCAATCATAATACCTCATGTCAGAGATATAGACAGATATATAGAAAGACATAGACACAAAGACCGGAGCGTACAACGGCCGAAACGTTGTGAATATGGCAATGAAGATGAAGATAACAGTCCGAATAATGTAAATAATGCAAGTAATCATAATACCTCATGTCAGAGATATAGACAGATATATAGAAAGACATAGACACAAAGACCGGAGCGTACAACGGCCGAAACGTTGTGAATATGGCAATGAAGATGAAGATAACAGTCGGAATAATGTAAATAATGCAAGTAATCATAATACCTCATGTCAGAGATATAGACAGATATATAGAAAGACATAGACACAAAGACCGGAGCGTACAACGGCCGAAACGTTGTGATATGGCAATGAAGATGAAGATAACAGTCCGAATAATGTAAATAATGCAAGTAATCATAATACCTCATGTCAGAGATATAGACAGATATATAGAAAGACATAGACACAAAGACCGGAGCGTACAACGGCCGAAACGTTGTGAATATGGCAATGAAGATGAAGATAACTGTCGGAATAATGTAAATAATGCAAGTAATCATAATACCTCATGTCAGAGATATAGACAGATATATAGAAAGACATAGACACAAAGACCGGAGCGTACAACGGCCGAAACGTTGTGAATATGGCAATGAAGATGAAGATAACAGTCCGAATAATGTAAATAATGCAAGTAATCATAATACCTCATGTCAGAGATATAGACAGATATATAGAAAGACATAGACACAAAGACCGGAGCGTACAACGGCCGAAACGTTGTGAATATGGCAATGAAGATGAAGATAACTGTCGGAATAATGTAAATAATGCAAGTAATCATAATACCTCATGTCAGAGATATAGACAGATATATAGAAAGACATAGACACAAAGACCGGAGCGTACAACGGCCGAAACGTTGTGAATATGGCAATGAAGATGAAGATAACAGTCCGAATAATGTAAATAATGCAAGTAATCATAATACCTCATGTCAGAGATATAGACAGATATATAGAAAGACATAGACACAAAGACCGGAGCGTACAACGGCCGAAACGTTGTGAATATGGCAATGAAGATGAAGATAACAGTCCGAATAATGTAAATAATGCAAGTAATCATAATACCTCATGTCAGAGATATAGACAGATATATAGAAAGACATAGACACAAAGACCGGAGCGTACAACGGCCGAAACGTTGTGAATATGGCAATGAAGATGAAGATAACTGTCGGAATAATGTAAATAATGCAAGTAATCATAATACCTCATGTCAGAGATATAGACAGATATATAGAAAGACATAGACACAAAGACCGGAGCGTACAACGGCCGAAACGTTGTGAATATGGCAATGAAGATGAAGATAACAGTCGGAATAATGTAAATAATGCAAGTAATCATAATACCTCATGTCAGAGATATAGACAGATATATAGAAAGACATAGACACAAAGACCGGAGCGTACAACGGCCGAAACGTTGTGAATATGGCAATGAAGATGAAGATAACTGTCGGAATAATGTAAATAATGCAAGTAATCATAATACCTCATCTCAGAGATATAGACAGATATATAGAAAGACATAGACACAAAGACCGGAGCGTACAACGGCCGAAACGTTGTTACTATGTCAATGAAGATGAAGATAACAGTCCGAATAATGTAAATAATGCAAGTAATCATAATACCTCATGTCAGAGATATAGACAGATATATAGAAAGACATAGACACAAAGACCGGAGCGTACAACGGCCGAAACGTTGTTACTATGTCAATGAAGATGAAGATAACAGTCCGAATAATGTAAATAATGCAAGTAATCATAATACCTCATGTCAGAGATATAGACAGATATATAGAAAGACATAGACACAAAGACCGGAGCGTACAACGGCCGAAACGTTGTTACTATGTCAATGAAGATGAAGATAACAGTCCGAATAATGTAAATAATGCAAGTAATCATAATACCTCATGTCAGAGATATAGACAGATATATAGAAAGACATAGACACAAAGACCGGAGCGTACAACGGCCGAAACGTTGTGAATATGGCAATGAAGATGAAGATAACTGTCGGAATAATGTAAATAATGCAAGTAATCATAATACCTCATGTCAGAGATATAGACAGATATATAGAAAGACATAGACACAAAGACCGGAGCGTACAACGGCCGAAACGTTGTGAATATGTCAATGAAGATGAAGATAACAGTCGGAATAATGTAAATAATGCAAGTAATCATAATACCTCATGTCAGAGATATAGACAGATATATAGAAAGACATAGACACAAAGACCGGAGCGTACAACGGCCGAAACGTTGTTACTATGTCAATGAAGATGAAGATAACAGTCCGAATAATGTAAATAATGCAAGTAATCATAATACCTCATGTCAGAGATATAGACAGATATATAGAAAGACATAGACACAAAGACCGGAGCGTACAACGGCCGAAACGTTGTGAATATGGCAATGAAGATGAAGATAACAGTCGGAATAATGTAAATAATGCAAGTAATCATAATACCTCATGTCAGAGATATAGACAGATATATAGAAAGACATAGACACAAAGACCGGAGCGTACAACGGCCGAAACGTTGTTACTATGTCAATGAAGATGAAGATAACAGTCCGAATAATGTAAATAATGCAAGTAATCATAATACCTCATGTCAGAGATATAGACAGATATATAGAAAGACATAGACACAAAGACCGGAGCGTACAACGGCCGAAACGTTGTTACTATGTCAATGAAGATGAAGATAACAGTCCGAATAATGTAAATAATGCAAGTAATCATAATACCTCATGTCAGAGATATAGACAGATATATAGAAAGACATAGACACAAAGACCGGAGCGTACAACGGCCGAAACGTTGTTACTATGTCAATGAAGATGAAGATAACAGTCCGAATAATGTAAATAATGCAAGTAATCATAATACCTCATGTCAGAGATATAGACAGATAAATAGAAAGACATAGACATAAAGACCGGAGCGTACAACGGCCGAAACGTTGTGAATATGGCAATGAAGATGAAGATAACAGTCGGAATAATGTAAATAATGCAAGTAATCATAATACCTCATGTCAGAGATATAGACAGATATATAGAAAGACATAGACACAAAGACCGGAGCGTACAACGGCCGAAACGTTGTTACTATGTCAATGAAGATGAAGATAACAGTCCGAATAATGTAAATAATGCAAGTAATCATAATACCTCATGTCAGAGATATAGACAGATATATAGAAAGACATAGACACAAAGACCGGAGCGTACAACGGCCGAAACGTTGTGAATATGGCAATGAAGATGAAGATAACTGTCGGAATAATGTAAATAATGCAAGTAATCATAATACCTCATGTCAGAGATATAGACAGATATATAGAAAGACATAGACACAAAGACCGGAGCGTACAACGGCCGAAACGTTGTGAATATGTCAATGAAGATGAAGATAACAGTCGGAATAATGTAAATAATGCAAGTAATCATAATACCTCATGTCAGAGATATAGACAGATATATAGAAAGACATAGACACAAAGACCGGAGCGTACAACGGCCGAAACGTTGTTACTATGTCAATGAAGATGAAGATAACAGTCCGAATAATGTAAATAATGCAAGTAATCATAATACCTCATGTCAGAGATATAGACAGATATATAGAAAGACATAGACACAAAGACCGGAGCGTACAACGGCCGAAACGTTGTGAATATGGCAATGAAGATGAAGATAACAGTCGGAATAATGTAAATAATGCAAGTAATCATAATACCTCATGTCAGAGATATAGACAGATATATAGAAAGACATAGACACAAAGACCGGAGCGTACAACGGCCGAAACGTTGTGATATGGCAATGAAGATGAAGATAACAGTCCGAATAATGTAAATAATGCAAGTAATCATAATACCTCATGTCAGAGATATAGACAGATATATAGAAAGACATAGACACAAAGACCGGAGCGTACAACGGCCGAAACGTTGTTACTATGTCAATGAAGATGAAGATAACAGTCCGAATAATGTAAATAATGCAAGTAATCATAATACCTCATGTCAGAGATATAGACAGATATATAGAAAGACATAGACACAAAGACCGGAGCGTACAACGGCCGAAACGTTGTGAATATGGCAATGAAGATGAAGATAACAGTCGGAATAATGTAAATAATGCAAGTAATCATAATACCTCATGTCAGAGATATAGACAGATATATAGAAAGACATAGACACAAAGACCGGAGCGTACAACGGCCGAAACGTTGTGATATGGCAATGAAGATGAAGATAACAGTCCGAATAATGTAAATAATGCAAGTAATCATAATACCTCATGTCAGAGATATAGACAGATATATAGAAAGACATAGACACAAAGACCGGAGCGTACAACGGCCGAAACGTTGTGAATATGGCAATGAAGATGAAGATAACTGTCGGAATAATGTAAATAATGCAAGTAATCATAATACCTCATGTCAGAGATATAGACAGATATATAGAAAGACATAGACACAAAGACCGGAGCGTACAACGGCCGAAACGTTGTGAATATGGCAATGAAGATGAAGATAACAGTCCGAATAATGTAAATAATGCAAGTAATCATAATACCTCATGTCAGAGATATAGACAGATATATAGAAAGACATAGACACAAAGACCGGAGCGTACAACGGCCGAAACGTTGTGAATATGGCAATGAAGATGAAGATAACTGTCGGAATAATGTAAATAATGCAAGTAATCATAATACCTCATGTCAGAGATATAGACAGATATATAGAAAGACATAGACACAAAGACCGGAGCGTACAACGGCCGAAACGTTGTGAATATGGCAATGAAGATGAAGATAACAGTCCGAATAATGTAAATAATGCAAGTAATCATAATACCTCATGTCAGAGATATAGACAGATATATAGAAAGACATAGACACAAAGACCGGAGCGTACAACGGCCGAAACGTTGTGAATATGGCAATGAAGATGAAGATAACAGTCCGAATAATGTAAATAATGCAAGTAATCATAATACCTCATGTCAGAGATATAGACAGATATATAGAAAGACATAGACACAAAGACCGGAGCGTACAACGGCCGAAACGTTGTGAATATGGCAATGAAGATGAAGATAACTGTCGGAATAATGTAAATAATGGAAGTAATCATAATACCTCATGTCAGAGATATAGACAGATATATAGAAAGACATAGACACAAAGACCGGAGCGTACAACGGCCGAAACGTTGTGAATATGGCAATGAAGATGAAGATAACAGTCGGAATAATGTAAATAATGCAAGTAATCATAATACCTCATGTCAGAGATATAGACAGATATATAGAAAGACATAGACACAAAGACCGGAGCGTACAACGGCCGAAACGTTGTGAATATGGCAATGAAGATGAAGATAACTGTCGGAATAATGTAAATAATGCAAGTAATCATAATACCTCATCTCAGAGATATAGACAGATATATAGAAAGACATAGACACAAAGACCGGAGCGTACAACGGCCGAAACGTTGTTACTATGTCAATGAAGATGAAGATAACAGTCCGAATAATGTAAATAATGCAAGTAATCATAATACCTCATGTCAGAGATATAGACAGATATATAGAAAGACATAGACACAAAGACCGGAGCGTACAACGGCCGAAACGTTGTTACTATGTCAATGAAGATGAAGATAACAGTCCGAATAATGTAAATAATGCAAGTAATCATAATACCTCATGTCAGAGATATAGACAGATATATAGAAAGACATAGACACAAAGACCGGAGCGTACAACGGCCGAAACGTTGTTACTATGTCAATGAAGATGAAGATAACAGTCCGAATAATGTAAATAATGCAAGTAATCATAATACCTCATGTCAGAGATATAGACAGATAAATAGAAAGACATAGACATAAAGACCGGAGCGTACAACGGCCGAAACGTTGTGAATATGGCAATGAAGATGAAGATAACAGTCGGAATAATGTAAATAATGCAAGTAATCATAATACCTCATGTCAGAGATATAGACAGATATATAGAAAGACATAGACACAAAGACCGGAGCGTACAACGGCCGAAACGTTGTTACTATGTCAATGAAGATGAAGATAACAGTCCGAATAATGTAAATAATGCAAGTAATCATAATACCTCATGTCAGAGATATAGACAGATATATAGAAAGACATAGACACAAAGACCGGAGCGTACAACGGCCGAAACGTTGTGAATATGGCAATGAAGATGAAGATAACTGTCGGAATAATGTAAATAATGCAAGTAATCATAATACCTCATGTCAGAGATATAGACAGATATATAGAAAGACATAGACACAAAGACCGGAGCGTACAACGGCCGAAACGTTGTGAATATGTCAATGAAGATGAAGATAACAGTCGGAATAATGTAAATAATGCAAGTAATCATAATACCTCATGTCAGAGATATAGACAGATATATAGAAAGACATAGACACAAAGACCGGAGCGTACAACGGCCGAAACGTTGTTACTATGTCAATGAAGATGAAGATAACAGTCCGAATAATGTAAATAATGCAAGTAATCATAATACCTCATGTCAGAGATATAGACAGATATATAGAAAGACATAGACACAAAGACCGGAGCGTACAACGGCCGAAACGTTGTTACTATGTCAATGAAGATGAAGATAACAGTCCGAATAATGTAAATAATGTAAGTAATCATAATACCTCATGTCAGAGATATAGACAGATATATAGAAAGACATAGACACAAAGACCGGAGCGTACAACGGCCGAAACGTTGTTACTATGTCAATGAAGATGAAGATAACAGTCCGAATAATGTAAATAATGCAAGTAATCATAATACCTCATGTCAGAGATATAGACAGATATATAGAAAGACATAGACACAAAGACCGGAGCGTACAACGGCCGAAACGTTGTTACTATGTCAATGAAGATGAAGATAATAGTCCGAATAATGTAAATAATGCAAGTAATCATAATACCTCATGTCAGAGATATAGACAGATATATAGAAAGACATAGACACAAAGACCGGAGCGTACAACGGCCGAAACGTTGTTACTATGTCAATGAAGATGAAGATAACAGTCCGAATAATGTAAATAATGCAAGTAATCATAATACCTCATGTCAGAGATATAGACAGATATATAGAAAGACATAGACACAAAGACCGGAGCGTACAACGGCCGAAACGTTGTGAATATGGCAATGAAGATGAAGATAACAGTCCGAATAATGTAAATAATGCAAGTAATCATAATACCTCATGTCAGAGATATAGACAGATATATAGAAAGACATAGACACAAAGACCGGAGCGTACAACGGCCGAAACGTTGTGAATATGGCAATGAAGATGAAGATAATAGTCCGAATAATGTAAATAATGCAAGTAATCATAATACCTCATGTCAGAGATATAGACAGATATATAGAAAGACATAGACACAAAGACCGGAGCGTACAACGGCCGAAACTTTGTGAATATGGCAATGAAGATGAAGATAACAGACCGAATAATGTAAATAATGCAAGTAATCATAATACCTCATGTCAGAGATATAGACAGATATATAGAAAGACATAGACACAAAGGCCGGAGCGTACAACGGCCGAAACGTTGTGAATATGTCAATGAAGATGAAGATAATAGTCCGAATAATGTAAATAATGCAAGTAATCATAATACCTCATGTCAGAGATATAGACAGATATATAGAAAGACATAGACACAAAGACCGGAGCGTACAACGGCCGAAACGTTGTGAATATGTCAATGAAGATGAAGATAATAGTCCGAATAATGTAAATAATGCAAGTAATCATAATACCTCATGTCAGAGATATAGACAGATATATAGAAAGACATAGACACAAAGACCGGAGCGTACAACGGCCGAAACGTTGTGAATATGGCAATGAAGATGAAGATAACAGTCCGAATAATGTAAATAATGCAAGTAATCATAATACCTCATGTCAGAGATATAGACAGATATATAGAAAGACATAGACACAAAGACCGGAGCGTACAACGGCTGAAACGTTGTTACTATGTCAATGAAGATGAAGATAACAGTCCGAATAATGTAAATAATGTAAGTAATCATAATACCTCATGTCAGAGATATAGACAGATATATAGAAAGACATAGACACAAAGGCCGGAGCGTACAACGGCCGAAACCTTGTGAATATGGCAATGAAGATGAAGATAACAGTCCGAATAATGTAAATAATGTAAGTAATCATAATACCTCATCTCAGAGATATAGACAGATATATAGAAAGACATAGACACAAAGACCGGAGCGTACAACGGCTGAAACGTTGTTACTATGTCAATGAAGATGAAGATAACAGTCCGAATAATGTAAATAATGTAAGTAATCATAATACCTCATCTCAGAGATATTGACAGATATATAGAAAGACATAGACACAAAGACCGGAGCGTACAACGGCCGAAACGTTGTTACTATGTCAATGAAGATGAAGATAACAGTCCGAATAATGTAAATAATGTAAGTAATCATAATACCTCATCTCAGAGATATAGACAGATATATAGAAAGACATAGACACAAAGACCGGAGCGTACAACGGCTGAAACGTTGTTACTATGTCAATGAAGATGAAGATAACAGTCCGAATAATGTAAATAATGCAAGTAATCATAATACCTCATGTCAGAGATATAGACAGATATATAGAAAGACATAGACACAAAGACCGGAGCGTACAAGGGCCGAAACGTTGTTACTATGTCAATGAAGATGAAGATAACAGTCCGAATAATGTAAATAATGTAAGTAATCATAATACCTCATGTCAGAGATATAGACAGATATATAGAAAGACATAGACACAAAGGCCGGAGCGTACAACGGCCGAAACGTTGTGAATATGGCAATGAAGATGAAGATAACAGTCCGAATAATGTAAATAATGTAAGTAATCATAATACCTCATCTCAGAGATATAGACAGATATATAGAAAGACATAGACACAAAGACCGGAGCGCACAACGGCTGAAACGTTGTTACTATGTCAATGAAGATGAAGATAACAGTCCGAATAATGTAAATAATGTAAGTAATCATAATACCTCATCTCAGAGATATAGACAGATATATAGAAAGACATAGACACAAAGACCGGAGCGTACAACGGCCGAAACGTTGTTACTATGTCAATGAAGATGAAGATAACAGTCCGAATAATGTAAATAATGTAAGTAATCATAATACCTCATCTCAGAGATATAGACAGATATATAGAAAGACATAGACACAAAGACCGGAGCGTACAACGACCGAAACGTTGTGAATATGGCAATGAAGATGAAGATAACTGTCGGAATAATGTAAATAATGCAAGTAATCATAATACCTCATGTCAGAGATATAGACAGATATATAGAAAGACATAGACACAAAGACCGGAGCGTACAACGACCGAAACGTTGTGAATATGGCAATGAAGATGAAGATAACAGTCGGAATAATGTAAATAATGCAAGTAATCATAATACCTCATGTCAGAGATATAGACAGATATATAGAAAGACATAGACACAAAGACCGGAGCGTACAACGGCCGAAACGTTGTGAATATGGCAATGAAGATGAAGATAACAGTCCGAATAATGTAAATAATGCAAGTAATCATAATACCTCATGTCAGAGATATAGACAGATATATAGAAAGACATAGACACAAAGACCGGAGCGTACAACGACCGAAACGTTGTGAATATGGCAATGAAGATGAAGATAACAGTCGGAATAATGTAAATAATGCAAGTAATCATAATACCTCATGTCAGAGATATAGACAGATATATAGAAAGACATAGACACAAAGACCGGAGCGTACAACGACCGAAACGTTGTGAATATGGCAATGAAGATGAAGATAACAGTCGGAATAATGTAAATAATGCAAGTAATCATAATACCTCATGTCAGAGATATAGACAGATATATAGAAAGACATAGACACAAAGACCGGAGCGTACAACGACCGAAACGTTGTGAATATGGCAATGAAGATGAAGATAACAGTCGGAATAATGTAAATAATGCAAGTAATCATAATACCTCATGTCAGAGATATAGACAGATATATAGAAAGACATAGACACAAAGACCGGAGCGTACAACGACCGAAACGTTGTGAATATGGCAATGAAGTTGAAGATAACAGTCGGAATAATGTAAATAATGCAAGTAATCATAATACCTCATGTCAGAGATATAGACAGGTATAGTTTGTAGATGATAAATTGTATTGTTGGCAATATAAAAAGAATATGTGTATTGCTGAAATTTCATTATAAAACTGCATTGTTATTATTTTCAATGTTGTATTGAGTGTCGTTTTGATAAAAAAAAGCATTGCTGGTAATTTTGCTATAAAATGTACTGTTGAATTTTGTTTGGATCTCCACTATTTGCTCATAGCTAGAACCATAACAGTTGCTACCACCCAGACTCTAGGTGGAAATGGTAAGAGCAGCAATTATGAGGTGGTTCCATGCTTCTGGGTACCTACAATCTGCCGAAGGATTTGATAAAAGAGAGCATTGCTGGTAATTTTGCTATAAAATATTCTATTGATTTTTGTTTGGGTCTGCACTATTTGCGCATATCTGGGACCCTAACATTTGCTACCACTTTGGGTCAGGGTCGACCTGGGAACAACAACAATTACGAGTTCATTTCACTGTTCTGAAAACTTACAATCTCCTGATCGAGGATTTGCTGGTGCATGTAATTCATCAACATATCAAGTACGGCTGGTAGAGGGTACCAATTACCTTCTTCTGTGTCAGGTTAACTCATTGAGTACAATCCATGATATAACCTGTGGCTGGCAGTTTTTATTATGACATGACTACAAGTAATCTTGTGCTTGACATTTTCTGATAAATTTTCATCTGTGGGCAATGCTAACCATGAGTTTATTTGCAGGGATACTTTTAGTGTGAAAACAATGTGAAGACTTCAGTCGAAGCTAGAAATGAACTCATAACAAATTTGTATTGCAGAAATTGGTTTTTATAAAGTTGACTTTTGAAGTCAGATTTCTTCATTGATTTCTGTCTCCCAACTTGTTTAGCATTGATCCGAGAAAACGGTTGTATACAATTGGTCAAATATTTTGAATTGCACCATACGCTTTCTGATTCTTAGTGAGTTCAGTTCTCACTAAGTGCTCCATGTTTTCACACTTGTGCTACATGTAAGCTTTGCTTATAAAATCACTACACATTCTGCCTCTTTTAATTAAGGCATGATTTCATTTGTTGCCTTCATACTAAGATATTTTTTGAGAAAGCATCTTCTAAGAATTCTCCATAGTTTCTTTTCGTCTAAAGTTATTGTCTTTGAGAAATAAGAGAAGTATGAAGAAATATGCTAAATAACAAGTGATTCATTTAGTGTGAAAACCAATCTTAAAACTTCTGTTGAAACTATTAATATACTCATAAGATTTTTTTATTGCCCAAGTTGGCTATTATAAAGTTGCTGTTTAAAGTCAGGTTTTGTAATTGTTATGGTCCAGGTCCTTGTACCACGGTGATGGTCCAAGGTAGAACCAATGAAGAATAACTCGAACACAGGTATGGAATAACACAAATATATTACAAATAGAAATATGTACAAAAGTAGAAGTGTTCGTAATAACAATCAGGTTAGGTTAGAGAGAACTATGTTGTCGCGATCAGTATCACTATTCCAATGTCTTACAGTAATCGTCTGACGCGACTCTGTCACTGACTGACTCACACTGACTGACTGTCTGACTGCCTGACTCACTCACTGAATCTGTGTCTGACTCACACGATGTTCATTAACATGCCCACGTGTGTCAAATGTGGCACAAGGCCGGTTTAATGTGGGCTTTCTGAGCCTGTAGGCTCGGGCAAAAATTGCCCGTAGAACCCGTATAAACGGGATCGGGTTGGTCAACCTCCCCGAACGAGGGTTCCTCCCTGCCCAGATGGGGAAGGCAGGTATTAAACCCAGTAAGCCACAATTACTGACCCAAACATACCACAATATTTTTTACGCCAGAACAACACATTCTTTCTTACCATTCTTACTACATCCACCGTAATACCTCATTGTCTCTATGAAATCCTAACTAGTCTCCAGATGTACAATATTTTGCTTTAATGTTCCAATATAACCAGATTCACACTGGCACATAATTGAATAAACAACCGAGATGTTTTTTTAATCATTTCTCCTCTAACAAGACAAAAAAGCCACTAAGATGCAGAGGCTTACTGAGTGTAAAAGAAAAACACTATTATGGAGAGAGAACAATAAAAGCACAGAAATTAAGAAGATAGAAGATAATGATTGACATTGCATTTGAATTTTTGAAGATCAAAGTTGACTGAACACAAGAAGCCAGAAGAAAGTTGCACAAGTGAAATGTGCAATTGAAGAAACTGTTAGCATAGAACTTACGGTTACATCTCGTCTACTCAACTGTAAATGAGACCTTGTTGCCAATCTAGTACTGCGTTTAAATTCATAAAGCCTACGTACCAAAGTGGAAATTAATATTTATTTTGTAAAGATACAAAAATGTGGTACAAAGCCAAAAGGGTGAGATAGGGAAGGCTGGTCTTAAACCCAGTAAGCCACAATTACTGACCCAAACATACCACAATATTTTTTACACCAAAACAACACATTCTTACTTACCATCCGCCATAATACCTCGTTGTCTCTATGAAGTTCTAACTATATGACGGGGGAGAATAAAAATAACATCATTTAAAAAAACCAATGAATATTTACAATGATTACAATTTATCCTCAGAACAATGACTATGAAAGTATTTATAGAAATTTTATATGTTATGCTGGTGATAAAGGGACTGAAGCTGAGATGTCAGGTCAGCACCAATAATATTGCTGATTCTTCTTTTGATTTTTATCAAAAATCTCTAAATATAGAGCAGTAGCAATATGTAGCATCAATATTCAAATCATGGATGTATGGTAGACTTATAAATATGTAAGATAGATTCCGGAGGGGCTCTGCAATGATGACAATAACATCATCAAGAATTTTTATTCTTGAGTTCCTCATTTTTTTTTTAACTCCCCTTTCGATTTTTTAGTTGTAAGGAAATAAAGGAAACATTGTTTGTACAGAATCAGTTTTTGGATAAGCCTGGGTATAAAGAGTGGGATCCGTTTTGTATTTTGTAGCTTCTAAATTAATTTGTTATTTTATTAGCCATCTTTTATCTGTTTCATTACTCTGGCACTAAAACTATCAAAGCAACTTACCAAATCATATTATTATATAATTCATATTTACATAACAAATTCATGAGCCAATTTCTTTCAATATTTTAATGTTTATTTTCATCATTTTCAGAACCTAAGAATGCAAATGACATTTTCAGCAGACAAATATGAGCTTTGATACAAGCATAATGAGAACGATTCCCTAAATTGGGATCAAGTCAAATGATTTTGGTCTTGAGCCTTATTAACCCTCTAGACTCCCCTGTAGAATATAGAGATGCTGCCATAAGTTCTTCTGCTGTGGTTTTTATTATGATTAGGTTTTTATGAAGTGGAATTGTAAGCCCCATGTCCAACTGGTCTCAGATTCAGAATTGTCATTCACCTTGACTGGTTGCCAATCATGCGTGAAATGTCCAGTCTACCCTATTATTTAACACACAGCTGTGAGGAGAAGGAAGAGATTCAAACCTTTCCAAGAATATTTGTGGGAAAGCGAATGCAAGTCTTGATTGGAATTTCAACTCAACACACCACCCCCGACATGCACTTCCAGTGACTTAAAACGAGTACCATAGAAACATTTCTACTCTTCCTTTATTGCACAATATACCCAAATGGAATATTGTGAAATAAAAGCTGTTTGATAATTTGTTGTAAAATATGGCAAATTCTATTGAGGTTGGGTGAAACGCCTAACTGATTAATTGCCCAACATCTACAGGGGGTAACAGACAGGAAAAGGACGAGAGACAACCGAAGGAATTGTCATGGGGCCAACTTCACAAGACACCAAGTCTTGCCAACTACCCACCTGCTGACTGCTGGTTTTCTCGTCACTTTTATTGACAGGAAGCAAATGACAAAAATCCAGATAATTTGCAGAGAGGTCTGTATTTGAACATGCTAAGCTGTTCCGCTGCTAACAGGGAACACCTGGATGTAAACGGTTTTGACAGACACGTCTGCATGCCTCTTTTGTGTTTATACTGACATGCATTCGCCACATAATGGTAATGAGAATAACAGTTGTTTCCTTATAAGGAAACGTTCATCATTCATTGTCCTAACAACCAGTGATACTCGGGTTATGTCCTTCTTTACTTCCTGGCCATTGAGCTGGAATTAAAGTGTAGTACCTACCTTTGGTCGGACAAACTAGATTTGGGCTGTGAACTTTTCAGCAACTGCTGGTGTAATGGATTGGTATTAAAATATTTTTTTTATTTTAAATTCCAACCATTAGCATTTTTCATTTTAAAAGTGTCATATTTAACTGAAATGTCAATATATGGAATCAACAAGAGAAGTAACTCTTATTTTTGATTCCCAGATTTATTTCCCTTGTATATTTCAATATATATATATATATATATATATATATATATATATATATATATATATATATATTTAGTTTACGAAAAACTAGGTAATCCGTATGGGTAGACCCAATGAGGATAAAATCCAGAGAGCTCAATGTAAATCAGAGCTAATAATTTAAATAAAAATAAAAACAGACCACTTTATGGTTCCATGTAATAAATTATTTCACCACAGCCCTTTTAAAGGACAGCGGATCATCAGATTTATTTTTAAAATAATATTAGGTGATGACTTTAGTATTCAATTATCAAAAACCTAAATATTTTATCTTCAATAATGATTATTAAAGGGTAATACATTTAAATTCAAAATTAAATTATCAATTTAAAAAAATTTTCCTCCATATCGTAAAGAATTTTAAACTCACAATTCCAATTGGAGAATATTAAGGGAGAAAATGTGGTAAAACATTAATACCAGACCTGTAATTCCTTTTTTTTTTAAAATTCTATATATCCGTATATATAGACACACATATATACACACATCCGTGCACATACACACACATATATATACACATATATATCCATATATATACATACACATACACACACACATAGATTTATGTATATACTCATACATACACACATACGAATGTAGATATCCACACGTACATACATACACACATATACACATATATATATACATATACACATATATACGCACACACACATATATATATATACACACACACAAACATACATATACACGCATATATATACACATACATATACACATATATACAAAAATGTGTAAATTTCTTTTCATTTTTCGTTTCAACCTTTGGAAGTAAAATCTGATGATCCGCGGTCCTTAATAATTTATTACATGGAACCTTAAAGTGGTCTGTTTTTATTTTTATTTAAATTATATATATATATATATATATATATATATATATATATATATATATATATGTATATATGAAGAAATATAGTCTTAAAGTGTGCTATATTTATGGGATAAAGTGCTCAATATCAGAAATAGAGCGTGTGTAAATGTAAAAGTGGACATGTAAGTCAGCACTTAGAGGCGACAATCTGTTTCATGCTAGTGCAATCGCCAGGCGACTAGTGCTGTTATTTTTCTCGGCTATTTATATAAGGGTCAGTGGTGCATTATGGGTAGTCTATTTTGGCGGTTACTTTTACCGGAAGTCGCTTATTTGTTTATTTATGTCAAATTATTTTGCTTGTTTTTTGTTTGTTTTTTTTATTTTTTTTAATTTTTAATTTTTTATTTAATAAAAATAAAATAAAAAAAACAAACAAAAAGCAAGCAAAATAATTTGACATAAATAAACAAATAAGCGACTTCCGGTAAAAGTAATAGACTACCCATAATGCACCACTGACCCTTATATAAATAGCCGAGAAAAATAACAGCACTAGTCGCCTGACGATTGCACTAGCATGAAACAGATTGTCGCCTCTAAGTGCTGACTTCCATGTCCACTTTTACATATATATATATATATATATATATATATATATATATATATATATATATATATATATATATATATATATATAAAATTAATAAGAATGGTTAGACAGTTAAGCTTCAAATGTGTTATTAAAGACAAAACGCCTGCTTAATTCTTGATACTTGATTGTCTTTTTTCGGTGAAAAAATTAAAATTCCCAAGAAGAGAAATTTCTGAGAAAGAATTAACAATAAAAAGAAACATTAACTAAAGCTATGTCAAGAAAAAAAAACTCTGCATTAGTTTTTGTAGTAATCTCCCTTGAGTTGCTCATGTTAAACGAATCTTGTACAAGAACACAAGTGCGATGTTCCCAGAGAAAATACAACCAAGTAAGAGGCTAAAAGAAAAGCTTGTTAACCATTACTGTTTTGCGAACTAGTGTTTCAAAGAAAAGAATGTTGAGCGAAAAATTATATAAAAAATTGTTTCCTGTTTGATTGTTTAGAGGATTAGGAGGAATAATAATAACAATAAGAAGAGGTCAATAATCCTGTGGAATCTTCCACAGAAGCTTGTTAACCCCCACTGGGAAATGCACTCTTCCTGTTGTAATTTTCACCACCATCATACTTACAAAAATATACAACAAGCATTCATTGGTTAATCACCTCCAATCTAGCTCGTTGATTGGTCAATTTCAACCAATCAAATCGCCTGCACACGACAGGTCTGTTTTTCGCGCCGACTACGTTTGAGCCAGCCACGTGATACAACAGATTATAAAAACCAAACACGAGTAATTCTCGTTCTCTCACGTTCTTCTTCTTCGTCACTTGTACGTCTCACCTCTGCTGCCAAAATGTGACCCTTAAAGAAATCCCGTCTTGACTAATGCAGTCAGACGTAAAAGAACTTTACAAAATTTCACGCAAGTACAATCTCTGTACTCTTACTAACTTGTCCAATAGACCGTCTCTAACATGCAACATACTCATTCCTCTAAACTACAGTTTAATAATTAATCTAATCTTATGAGCTCAAGTAAAAATATTTCCTAATCTAAGAGACATAACTCTTTCAAACCTTTCAGTTTATATGCATGTACATCAAATACTTAATAAATTCAATTGTTATGTTTCGAATCATTATTTTTGTCTTTTATTAATTGTTGTGGATGGAAGATTATTGAACACGCATAATTTTAAGCCTTCTGATCATTCAAATCTTCTGATATCTTTTAACATCTTCACACAATACCAACAGTACGAATAATGTAAATAATGTACATAATACCTCATCTCAGAAATATAGACATATACTGAAAGGCAGAAACGTTGTTATAAATATGACGACAAAGATGAGGACAATAGTCCGAATAATGTAAATAGTGTACATAATACCACCTCTCAGAAGTATAGACATTAGGCCGAATCGTTGTTAGAAATATGGCGACAAAGATGAGGACAATAGTCCGAATAATGTAAATAGTGTACAAAATACCTCATCTCAGAAATATAGACAGATACTGGACGGCCGAAACGTTGTAATAAATATGGCGACAAAGATGAGGACAATAGTCCGAATAATGTAAATAGTGTACATAATACCTCATCTCAGAAATATAGACAGATACTGAAGGGCCGAAACGTTGTAATAAATATGGTGACAAAGATGAGGACAATAGTCCGAATAATGTAAATAGTGTACATAATACTTCATCTCAGAAATATAGACAGATACAGAAATTGCAGAAAACAAGGCGATATGAAACCTTATCCCTTTCTAAATACATATCCTTTTTCATCTCTTCCTTCCCCCAATTTAAAGATACCTCTTCGAACAAATGTGTGCATAAATTAAAAATAATAGTATATAATTTTTATGCCTAGAAAAATTTGTCAGCCATTTATTTGTATGGAAATAGTCGATCTGATTAATTAGAATCGAAATCTCACTCTTAAAGAAACTAAATTACAATCATGTACCCTTAAAGTTGTCTTTTTCTTAATAATAATCAATGTTTGCTCTGTTTTTACATTGAGCTCTCTGGATTATATCTTCTTTGGAACTATCCATACGGATTACCAAATAATATCATTATCTATCTCTATCTAGTAAAGGTGAAATAAATCCGTGGGTATATAATCTGAATGGATCCTAGTAATATAAAAATATTAAAACTGATCCACAAAAGAGATCTCGATGTATTTTATTTATACAGAGCAATATGAGTGAATAATCAAAAATATATTTTTATCTCATGTTGGGGAATAGACTATTTCGGCAGACGATGAAATTGGTCGTCTATTTTTTCAAGGCCTTCAGCTTCTAACATTTCCTCGTTACAGTTAACTCCGACTTCCCTCTACGGACATGAACTTCATTCCACATCGGGGTTAAAAAGACAGACGATAATTTTCATCGTCTGCCGAGATAGCCTATTCCCCACATGGGGTAAAAGATTTTTTCTGATTATTCATTCATTCATATATATATATATATATATATATATATATATATATATATATATATATATATATATATATACACGTTCTTTTTATAGATACAAATATTTAAGTAAATGTTCAGTTTATAATAACAGTATTAACAACATTTACCGGTCTGTAAAAAAATGTCTTAAAAAATAATTGTTGGACTTTGTCCATTTCATAATATATATATATATATATATATATATATATATATATATATATATATATATATATATATATATATATATATGTGTGTGTGTGTGTGTGTGTGTGTGTATATTTAGACACCAAATTCTCTTTTAGGCATGTCTGATTCAATAAATTACGGACATTATGTTATTTTCATTTTCTAGATACTTTCGATCTTCTTCCTGGATCATCTTCAGGAGTGTAAGTAGTACAAATCTGTTATTCGTGAGTATGAACAGATTTTGTTAAAAATTACCATATATAATGTCTGTTATTTATGCAATCATATATATATATATATATATATATATATATATATATATATATAATATTTTTAATATAATGGATTATAATAAAAACATCAACAAGTAGCGATGTAAAATATTTTTATAATAAAAATATAATATTTTGCTCTACTTTGTATTGATAACTTTTTAAAAAGTAAATGCTACGAATTGTGAAGTTTTACTCCATCTGTTCTGTTTCTTATTTGTATATATACATATATATATATATATATATATATATATATATATATATATATATATATATATATATATATATATATATATTCAAAAAATTCTCACTTGTAATATTTGAACATTAGCGTTGCGATTTGCACGCTCCAACACGACATAGCCGTTAATAAATAGCTCATTCTTAAAAACATCTTTCGATCGGAGAGACACATTTATTTCGTCTTCCAGCTTTGATTCTAAAGGAAAAAATACAGCCTGAAGATGAATGCGTGAAGCATTTGAAAGTACTAGCTGAATTAAAAAATATACCGTATCCATTTTATACATAAAGATCTCATCATTCAGTGGATTATTAGTAGTATAATGCTTATAATTATGTCTACTAGCGAAGGGATTTCGTCAGTAATTGCATAAATATTGCTAATTGATTCAAGGTATGATTAACTCTTTGTAATATATATATATATATATATATATATATATATATATATATATATAGCATCGTAGCAACAATTGATAGATAGGTAGATAGATAGGAGTAACATCATAACTTCCAGTTTGGTTAGTACATAGACGGCTGACCGCTCGGGAATATCTGTTGCTGTAAGCATGGATGTGCGGGTGGTGTAATGGATAGCTGCTCGGAATTGAAAGGCGAGTTTAATAAAAAAAATCAGAAATCTTCCTTATTGGATGATCTCGGAATAAAAAATCATTTTACTGAGATATATTTCCCCCTCTTAATTGATTTAAAAGAACTGTTCAGAAAGAAAATCACAATTGCTGCTGAAATTAGCACTTCTGTCCCCGCCCCCCGCGGTTGAGAGGTTCAGGGTAGTAAGCACTGGCCCTGTCGAATATTATAATTGATGACTGACAATATGACTTAGGCTGAATAAAAGTAAAAAGTACAAAAAGCAAAAAAAAAAAAACAAAAAAAAAAACACTGCTGAAACTAGCTCTTCTTTTTGGGGGTTCCAATCTCGTCGGGGGCTCCGGCGTAGTACGCCCCGGCCATGCACAATGTATATTATTAGTTGATGACTGACAATGTAACACCAGTATAAAAATAATAAGAAAAAATGGCGGATGGTTTTTTGACCATATTCACCGTAGTCTGAATGTAGAATCCAGCGCAGTAAGTAATTTGTTCAATGAAACAACGCCAATACCACTAACAGCAGCTGTTCAGTCTTCGATATCACAGGTTGGCAGTGAATATTTGGAGAAAGAAAAAAACATGGGTGCCTTTATAAACGTCGAATTGAATATTTTAAGCTTTCTGATTGGTTGATCCTTTTCTTGGTCAACAATAAAATGAGTCAGCTAAATTTGGTTGGCTCACTAGTATATTAGAGTACCATAAGGTATGAATGGGTCGCGAATCTGATTAGCTAGGTATAGGATAGTAAGTTATGACCAGCCTCTACCCCTCCCCTTCATCGGCCACTTGCCACAATTTTTGTATAAAAGCAAAAATAAATCGCCTAGTATATTAGAGTACCCAAAAACTCTAACAGATGGCCATAAAACAGTGCTGAAAAAAACCCCCCAAAAACAAAACGACAGAGGCCAAAACGGGGCGACGAAAACGCGCCCCTTCCCGGTTAGGGGTTTCGGGGTTAAGACGCTGCGGCCATGCACATAATGGTCCAGTGTTCCTGTTGCAGATTCAGAGATTCTTGATAAAGTACAAAGGAGAATCAGTAAATATTATTGGCATCACGACTTCAGTCATTTTCCCACCGCCGTAATGTAGCTTCCATGTGTTTTTTTTTCTATAAATACTTGGTGTCTGTTCAACTGAACTCTTCTCTATATAGACTTTATATAAAGAAATATACTATTTAATGAATAAACAGGGCGTCTACTCAAATATGGGTATCCACTAAAATAAAGTTTAAGTAATAATGGATAAATAATCAGTTTCTTCTTTAGAAATTGCTTTGTCTGCGTTCGGAGCAGATATAAACTTCCGAGAATCTAAGAAGGATTTGCATTTATAAGGAAAACACACACACACACACACACACACACACACACACACACACGCACGCACGCATATATATATATATATATATATATATATAGTCATCCACAGATAAACTGTTTCGCTGTATCACAACTTTTCAGTGTGGTTAGACGTCCGATTGCTTCAAGCCAAGATCGATACTCGAATGATTTGGCAGCAGTCAGAGATCTTACCCCTAAGCTATCGGCGCACAGCAGAGAGGAAGGGATATTTTTACGTTTTCTATACGAAATGTATTCAAACGCCCAGCATGTTTCGGGCCAAGTACGTAGACATGACCCTGTAGCATCCGAGTGTTCACAGGCTCATGACACTGCAATCGGCGAGCATTTATTGAATTTTGCTGCCTGCAGGACGGACTATTCTCCGGAGTTCTTCTCTGTCTGGCACAGGCACGGACCAGATTCCACCTTGACATCTTCGAGTCGGTTGTTATTAATCAACAATGCCCCCTCCTATGTATGATTGTCACAAATATATATATATATATATATATATATATATATATATATATATATATATATATGATTGTCACAAAAAAATAAAAAAACAAATGAAAAAGTTCATTTTCTCCATCAAGACATTCATTTCTGTATTTGACTGCTACCAGCAAGCAGAACATTTTTTTTCTCCTGATGATGGCCATGTTGGCCGAAACTAGTCGAGGAATTTAACTGAAATAATAAAAACGAAAGAATATTAATATACAACCCAGTGTGTCTGAAGATTTTAATTTTTTAATATTTTTTATTGTTCAATAATATATATATATATATATATATATATATATATATATATATATATATATATATATATATATATATATATGTATGATTGTCACTTCTTTGCAGAAGACGACCATCTCTTCTTACTTTTAAACTGAAGTTTTGTTTTGACCAATAAGTATAAAAGGATCTTAAAAAGATAAAAAAATAAAAAGGATGAAATATGATAAAAAACACTCGCATTTGCAAACAATTTATAAAAGCCTCTCCTTAATTTTTAAATGGTAAAACACTTACAGTTAAAAGAATATGAAAAACGATATAAAAAAGGAAAGCTAGTAAAATGATAAAAGGAATAACACCAGCCAGTTAAGAAAGCTTTAACAAAAATACATCCAGTTGACATTTATAATAGTGACTACAACTTACAGTGCATTGCGACGTTCATGTGCACACAAGCGGCTTTTAAACCCTGCTGCACTCTTACAAGATTTCTTACATAAATAACAAATGAATGGTGTAATGAGAGTTTTGAAGGTTATTTTGTCTTGATGAAGTCTATTAGTGTGCCTCTTTAGACCAGCTGATGATTTGCAGATTTTGTCGCAAAACTGACAAAGAGCGCCAGTTGTTCTGGGAGGAAAGCGTTCAGTCTGAGAAACATGTTCTATATTATTGTGCCGATGGTATCTCATGTGGCTGGTTAAACTAGCTTTGGACAAGAAAATTCTGCTGCAAAAAGTACATTTATACTAGGAGTCTGGAAGCAACAGATTAGCATCACCTTTCCTTAAGGCCCGTTTCACTTTTGCATATTCAACCCTTTTCTCTTCAGAACTGTTACAACCATCATAAAGAAGTTTTCGCCAGTTATAGACCTATCACCTGCCTTCTTCTCCCAATTCTTTGTACTTATCCCAAGATTTTTAAGTTTTTTTAAAGCTTTGAAGCGCTGTTTTGGTTTGTGTGGAGGACGTTTGCAGCTTGGCAATTCACCATAGAACAATTGTTTTGGGAGGATATCATCCGCCATCCTTATGATGTGACCAGCGCATCTGGTTACGTGTTAGCATCTTTTTAATGCTAAACGTATTTGCCCTTTCTAAAATGGCGGTGTCCGGAACAAAAGATAGCCACTTAATACCTAGAAACCTCCGAAGGCACTTTTGATGAAAGTATTAGGAGTATAGTAGAGCAGTTAAAATTCACGTCTCATACAAACTTAACTTAGTTTTGACTGAAATAACTCTATCTGACCATATACGAGATTGTAACATTCCAAAGGCTTTACTTGCTTTTTGTATGCGATGACTTATTTCGGCATCAAGTAAGCCATCTCTTGAAAGAACAATGCCGTGATAAACAAACGTATCAACAACTTCTAACCTATGTCCATTAACAGATAAGATATCTGGTTCACTATAAACCTGAGAAGGTGATGGTGTATACATGACCTTTGTTATTTTTAAACTTATAATGAAACCAAAAGACGAACATGCCTTAGAGATCAGGTCCATAACACTTTGCATATCTTCCTTACTGTGAGACACCAGGTCAGCATCATCTGCATAGAGTAGCTATCTGACTACAACATCAAAACATTTCGATTTTGTATTGAATCTCCGGAGGTCAAAAATCTTTCCAGATGTCCTAAAGCGCAGGTAGACACCTACATCACATTTCTGAAAAGCCTACAAAAGTGTCACAGCAAAACAGATGGAAAACAAGGTAGGGACAGGAATATCTCCCTGCTTTACACCATTATCAATTTGCAAAAGGTTACGATATATATATATATATATATATATATATATATATATATATACACACACACACACACACACACACACACACACACACACACACACATACACACACACACACACACATATATATATATATATATATATATATATATATATGTATTATAATAAAAAGAAAGAACAGTAAGATATATAATCCGGTGTTACTATTAATATTTCTATTTTTACAAAACAGTGCTCAATGGAAATCTACAGAGCATAAATATTATAATTTTACTAATTTAAAAAAAAAGTCCCCAGTTCTGTTTAATTTTCAAGCATAAAACAGAACTAGAGATTTTAATTTAAATCTATAATTGAATTTGAAGTTTTTAGTTTCTGTTTTTGAAACATGGTAATTCCTGTGTAGGGATGGAATCATATTTTTAAATTAGTAAAGATATATTATATATATATCAATATTATATATAAATCAAGTGTACTGGAAATATATTGGCCGGGGATTAACTGAAATATACATACTTTGTAGAAATAAAAGCAGATGTCCATTAGATGGAGTTTGCAAAACTGAAGCTGTAATTTACTAAGCAGAAGTAATAGATGCAAATGGCCAGAAAAAAATAAACATATGGTGTACTGAAGGTTTAAAAAGACCTGGTACAATCATGAATCATCTTTTAAGCTACAAAGCCTTTAAAATTATACTGAACTAGCGAAGCAAGTGTTGAAATTAATATACATTAAAAGAAAATGTCCGATTGTAAACTGGAAAATGTTAAAAAAATCATAGCAACATCTTCAACAAGAAAAATTAGCTATAATAACATTTCTAAACCAAAAAAACAACATTTAAACCAGAGATCAGAAATTATGTCCCGTTGTATTCATACTAAAAAGTTCCTTTTCAGATCATTTGAAGTGGAATGAAAAGAAAGTATGCATATTTCATGTAATCCTCCACCGATACATTCAGAATGCACTTGATTTTCCCCCTCCTCACCTCCTACCCCTGATCGAAACCCAACCGATTTGGTGTTAGTCAGAGCTTCTACCACTGAGCCATCTTCACCCGGCTGAACGAATTAGCCAACTCTAGCATATTGCTTTTACGAGCGTAAACAAACTCCAAGCAGCCAAAGTGCTCCATTCATTTTACTAAAGAGCTTCGCATTTACGCATGCGACTGTTGTTTTTAGAATTAGCTTGTCGTTCAACAGTGCTCAATTGTAAATATATTTTCAAGAGATACCGGGTGTAACATCAAAATTATTCAAATCGTGTAACAGCATAATTGTCCACCGCACAAAAAAACAAAAACAAAAACCACTATACTAATTGAGTTTCTTTTTTCAGGTTTAGCCATCTTGACATCATCTGTCGTAAGAATCCCCCAAAAAACCTTTGAGTTATTCAGCTAAATAGAGAGCAGGTTAAAATTGTTTTGTGTCAGACCCACCGTCTTTCCAACTGAGCAATGGTGAGAGGAAAAAGACCATTCAGGCCTTCAGTAATGGTACCAACATTCATACTCTGGCTTCCATCTTCAAAGTTCATTCAAGAACCATCAAGAGAACGCTGAATAAGTTTAAAAAAGAGAGAACAGTAGAGAGGAAAACTGGATCAGGAGATCACAACAGCAATGTTAGAGATGGCGAATATCATCTTGAATTAGTTGTAAAATGATCCTGGAATTATATATATATATATATATATATATATATATATGGACTTTATATCAATCCAATCTTTCATGAGCTTCTGATCTTTAGCTATGATTAATTAATGATGAATATGGCATTTTATTTTATGATCGATTGCGTTAAGATTCTTCTGTTAAGCTTGGAGAGTAATTATATATTCTTGTTGGTGAAAGTAGAATCCAATAGTTTCATAAAAACTTCGGAGAATTCCAGTAAGATATCTTTAATTACTTCTAAGCTACAACGGTTCAAATCTTAATGTAAAAAGTGGACAATTTTGATGTTACACGACTAGGACAATTTGGCTGTTACACCCGGTATATATATATATATATATATATATATATATATATATATATATATATATATATATATATATATATATATATATATATATAAAGTGAACATAGAAGTCAACATTTAGAGGCGACAGTCTGTTTCATGCTAGTGCAATCGTCAGGCAGACTGTCGCTTCTAAGTGTTGACTTCAATGTTCACTTTTATATTTACACACGCTCTATCTCTGATATTGACCACTTTATCCCATAAATATAGCACACTTTAAGACTATATTTCTTTATATATATATATATATATATATATATATAGTGTAACCCGGATATAAGAGAGTTGTCTGGACCGGAGAAGAAGTCTCTTATATCAGGGTCTCTTATATCCGGGTTGCACTGTATATATATATATATATATATATATATATATATATATATATATATATATATATATATATATATATGGGCGACCTGATATATAGCAATTTTGAAAAGGAGATATTTTATTACTTAATAACAATAGAAAACTTATCTCCATTTTCGCCCCAGTAAAATCATCTGAATAATCCAAGGAAATGGTGAGAAAAGTTTCAGCCTGTCTCACTTCTCAAAATCTAACAAAATAACTGTAAATGTGATTTTTTAAGCCCTTCTTGATCGAACTGATAACTTTTCAGCACATGCTGGTGTATAAACAAAATAAAACAGTGGGCAGATAAAGTGTAGTGGGGAAAAAGAGTATATTTTGGGGATTATTTCTTTCTTTGTTTTATTGTGAGGATAAGCAGAGAAATGGAAATAGAATCAAAATGGAGAAGCGACAAGAATTACTCGTTGGTGAATTCCGGCTACAATGGCTTTGCGCATGCGCGTCGCAACCGATTGGATTGTGCGAAAGTATTATTAGATTTATAGAAATAGTCTCTTTCTTTTTTCTTTTTTCTTTTCCTTCTTTCTTTTTTCTTTTTCTTTTTTCTTACTTTCTTTTTTCTTTTTCTTTTTTGTGTTGACAAAAAATACAACCCCCCCCCCCAAAAAAAAGATTTGTTTACGAAAAAAGCATTTTATGCACGCCTCTATCAGAGAAAATCCCGGAGCCAAAACACTCTCCGATAAACATGTGTGCTTGTGTGTGTGGATATAAGGGTGTGAGAGAACAAAACCCCAGAGAGACAGAGATGCTGAGAAAGACATACAGACAGACAAGCAGCGCGATAGAGAGAGAGAGATACAGGAGAAGAGAGTGACAGGTAGAGAAATGGAAAGAGAGTGACAGAGATGGAGAAAAAGAAAGACAAATAAAGAGAGTTAGACAAGGAGAGAGAGACAGAAGAAGAGAGAGAGACGGAATGACAGATAAAAAGAGAGAGAAAAAAGATTGAGAAAAAAAGACAAAAAGGTAGTGATAGGCAAAGAGAGAGACAGAAGAAGAGAGGGACAGGGTGACAGATGGAAAGAGAGAGAGAGAAAGAGATGGAGAAAAGAAAGACAAAGCGAGAGACATATTGAGAGAAAGGGATAGACAGACAAACAAGAAGTGAGATACAGAGGGAGAGAGTGACAGAGACATGGAAATAGAGATGGAGAGGGAAAAAAGAAAGACAAATAGGGAGGCATATTGAGAGAGAGACGAAGATTTTGTGGTTTATTTGAGAGAGAAAAATATTGACAGAGAGAGAGAGATAGTGATGAGGAGAGATATAGAAAGATAGAAACAGACAAAGAGAGACAAAGATAGAGGGTGGGGGAGAAAGGGACGGACGAAGATTTATGAATCTGTGCGTGTGCATATTTGTGTCTGAGAGAGACAGACAGAGACAAAATGGAGAGAGAGAGAGAGAGAGAGAGAGAAAGAGGGAGGGAGAGAGAGATACAGTGACAAAATGGAGAGAGAGATACAGAGACAAAATGGAGAGAGAGAGAGAGAAACAAAGAGAGAAACACCGGGAGAGCTAGAGAGAGTGAAAGAGACAAAGATTTATGGGTTTGTGTGATATATATATATATATGCGAGAGAATATATATAAAGAGAATGCGAAACAGGAATGGAGAGAAAAACAGGGAGAGAGAGAGAGAGAGGGAGAGAGAGAGTGAGAGAGAGAGGGAGAGAGAGTGAGAGAGTGAGAGAGAGTGAGAGAGTGAGTCAGAGAGGGAGAGAGTGAGAGAGAGAGTGAGAGAGAGTGAGAGAGTGAGAGAGAGAGTGAGAGAGTGAGTCAGAGAGTGAGAGAGAGAGTGAGAGAGAGTGAGAGAGAGAGTGAGAGAGTGAGAGAGAGTGAGAGAGTGAGAGAGAGAGTGAGAGTGAGAGAGGGAGAGAGAGAGTGCGAGAGAGAGGGAGAGAGAGGGGGAGAGAGAGTGAGAGAGTGAGTGAGAGAGTGAGAGAGAGAGAGAGAGAGAGAGAGAGAGAGAGAACGAAACGAAGAGTTATTATTTGTATTTCTTTAACTCTTCTTTTTGATTTGACTGTAAAATGCGCACCTCTGAAAGACATAATTTGTTTCCGGTTTTAAAGTCTACAGCTACAACTGGTAACATCTGTGACGTCATAAGCAAGGATATAGTGTAGCTATGGCATTTTAGATCTGTTGGTCATGAGAAGCGGAAACGAGCTAACAGCGTTTGATCGCCGAATAATTGTTGCGGCTATTGCTATTTTCTCAGGCGCCAGTTGGATAAGTATCCCAAGAAGAGGTGAAGTGTGAAGAGCCATAAGCAGTTGGTGGTTCATTTGTTTTGATTTTTTACGGCTTATCAACCGTCTGTGGGTGATTTAAAGTCCAAATATATTTGGGATACTAAAAACAATACTTTGCGATTAAATTTCATTAACAATTATTTGGAGAATAGCAATAATTTTTCTACATACAGATCCTACTATTTAACCCATAGGTGGAGGAGGAGACGGATTTATACCTTTCCCAAGGGCATTTGCGCGTATGTGAATATAACGAACTTGACTAGGATTTGCACTTGGCTCTCCAATTTCCTATTTCGAGTTGCTACCCATAAAAGCTGAGGACGCCCCAGAAGTATGAAAGAACAACGCCCCTTTTAATGCCTCTAAAAACACTTCCACGGTGTCCCGTAAAAGAAGAAAAAAATAGCATCAAATAACATCCAACCCTGTCAGTCAGTTCAAGGACACAGCATTCCATGCGATATATCGTCGTTAATCAATGCGGGTGTCGTTATTAAAATCACAGCAGCTGTTAGCGTGTCTCACCCGTGCCAGAGAACATCGGCATTAGAAAAGGAAAAAAATAATGTCCCCGCGTTGCCTGGTCTTTTTTCAACTCCTTTGTGTAGACTGTAGACAGTATATGTGTAGAGGTTCATCTGTTGATGTTCGTAATTAACCTGATAAAAACTGGATTCTATTTTGGTAAGTATGACATACGCAGATTGTGTTGCTAAATATTTGCCCAATAATGGTCTGTTTCGGCAAGGAATACGCAACATCGTAGGTGAGCCTTAATCTGTTCGCATTGCTCCACTTGCTCTCCAGATTTAAACCCCATTGAACATGTTTTGAATATTAAATTTCCTTCAGATAAACCCAACGAACACAACTCTGGTCACACCTGAACGTGGACTAGAAAGATATGCCCCCACAACGACTCCAGAAACGCGTAGACTCCGTGACATGCCACATTCTTCTATAAACCGATCTCTTAAGGACGTGGGCTCTCCACAATTTCCTGTCATTTGTAGCCATTAATAAAATTTCTCTTTTTATCTTTAACTCCTAATTCCTTTTCTGTCAACCATTTACACAAGTTTGTTAGATATACTATGCGTTACTTTCCTCTGTTCCTCTTGGCTTCAATATGCCATGTCAGTATCAATCTTTCTAAGCCTTCTTTCCTCATTATACCCCCAAGAAATTTCAACTGTCTCTTTCTGATGTTTATTATTATTATTATTATTATTATTATTATTATTATTATTATTATTATTATTATTATTATCCGTTTTGTTTTCATTTTTCTCTCGAACATGTTGAGATTTATGGTATTCTCAGCATCCTTCTGTAGAACCATAAATCTCAGTTCCATCTATGAGGAGATTGTTCGGCATTCGCTACCATGTAGGAAGACCGATATTGCGTAACAGTCAAGCACTGTTTTCTTTGTTTCTAACGAGATTGTCCTGTTTCATAATAATTTATTTAGCTTTTGGAAGTCATCATTCTCCCCGGCAGAAAGCCTCCGTTTCTCCTTTCTCGCTCAAGTCCTTGGTGTAAATCGCCTCTCCAGTGTGAATGATCATTGGCGACGTCTTCTCAACTCTCGATGATCCTGTCTAATGCCCTCATCTTCTTTTTGTAGACTGACCCGTAAAAATGTAAACCAGCGACGAAGAACAGCTTTAGAATTATTGCTGACACCCACAGTTGGCAGTCAACGTGTTAAAACGACAAAGATGAACTTCAAAATGACATCAGTCAGTCAGTTATGTGCCATGCATGTTACACGCTTAGGCGATCATGTATCTTTCTATACATGACTGACGAGGCATATTTTTTCCTGCAGTAGGTTGTCATTTCTTTCTGCAGTAGACCAGTTGACATCCAAGGGTAGAGAACCCGGTCTGTCCTGCTATTTACCCATATCTGAGGGTGGGGAGAGGATAGGTTTCATAACTTTCACAAGGGTATGAGCACCTAAGTGAATGTAAACTTAGTCAGTCAGTTATGTGCCATGCGAGATGCACGCTTAGGCGATCATGTATCTTTCGATACATGACTGACGAGGCAGATTTTTTCTCCCGCAGTAGGTTGCCATTTCTTTCTACGGTAGACCAGTTGACAACCAAGTCTATAGAACCCGGTCTGTATTGCTATTTATCCATAGGTGGGGAGAGAAGAAGAAGATTCATACATTTGCAAAGCACGTAAGTGAATGTAATGGATTCGATTGGAATTCGAACTCGGCTCTCCAATTTCTAAATCCGAGCCACTATCCATTACGCCACAAGAAACTGACGCAGTGTAGTTCTTCCATTTTAAAATATGACACGGACGACAATGCGATTAATAAGTCATATGTAATATTTGTAAGAATTTAATTTGATTTTGTTAGGAAAAGAATCCCTTGATAGTCAAACTGGCGTTCTTTCTTTTTTAAAAAATCGGTATCGGCCCATGCAAGGCAGTAAAGCCACTAAGACACAAGGGGGTTACAGGATGCGGAAGAATTAGGAACAGAAACACTAATAATGACCGGGGATAGGAAAGTGTAATCAGGAGGAGAGTAGATAGCGATTGGCATTGCGTTTAAATTTTTGTTTGTCTGGAAAGTATGGAATAGGAAGGGAGTTCCACAAGCGAGAAGTGCGAGAAAAGAAACTGTTGACATGGAATTTACAGCTACATCTAGCTGAACTGTAATTGATGAGATCCCGACGCCAGTCTAGTAATGCGTTAAATACAAAAAGTCTAGGTACTATAGTGAAGGGGTCATCCGAACAATTACCATGAAAGGATTTATACAAAAGACATACAAGAGAGGCATACAAAGATTTATACAAAAAACATACAAGAGAGGAATAAGAATTTATACAAAAGACATACAAGACAGGCATACAAGGATTTATACAAAAGACATACAAAAGGGGCATACAAAGATTTATACAAAAGACCTACAAGAGGGGCATACAAGGATTTATACAAAAGACATACAAGAGAGGCATACAAGGATTTATAAAAAAACATACAAGAGAGGCATACAAGGATGTATACAAAAGACATACAAGAGAGGCATACAAGGATTTATACAAAAACATACAAGAGATGCATACAAAGATTTATACAAAAGACATACAAGAGAGTCAAAAAGAATTTATACAAAAGATATACAAGAGAGGCATAAAAGAATTCATACAAATGACATACACGAGAGTCATACAAGAATTTATACAAATGACATACAAGAGAGACATACAATGATGTATACAAAAGACCTACAAGAGGGGCATACAAGGATTTATACAAAAGACATATAAGAGAGGCATACAAGGATTTATACAAAAAACGTACAAGAGAGTCATACAAGTATTTATACAAAAGACATACAAGAGAGGCATACAAGGATTTATACAAAAGACATACAAGAGAGGCATAAAAGGAGTTATACAAAACACCTACAAGAGGGGCATACAAGGAATTATACAAAAGACCTACAAGAGAGGCATACACAGATTTATACAAAAGACATACAAGAGAGGCATACAAGGATTTTTACAGAAGAGATACAAGAGAGGCATACAAGGAATTATACAAAAGATATATAAGAGAGGCATACAAGGATTTATACAAAAAACGTACAAGAGAGTCATACAAGTATTTATACAAAAGTCATACAAGAGAGGCATACAAGGAATTATACAAAAGACATAGAAGAGAGGCATACAAGAATTTATACAAAAGACATACAAGAGAGTCATACACGTATTTATACAAAAGACATACAAGAGAGGCATACAAGGATATACACAGAAGACATGAAAGAGAGGCATACAAGATATATACAAAAGACATACAAGAGAGGCATACAAGGATTTATACAAAAGACATACAAGAGAGGCATACAAGGATTTATACAAAAGACATACACGAGAGTCATACAAGATATATACAAAAGACCTACAAGAGGGGCATACAAGGATTTATATAAAAGACATACGAGAGAGTCACCCAAGGAATTATACAAAAGACATACGAGAGAGTCACCCAAGGAATTATACAAAAGACATACAAGAGAGTCATACAAGGAATTATACAAAAGGCATAGAAGAGAGGCACACAAGGATTTATACAAATCACATACAAGAGAGTCATACAAGATATATACAAAAGGTCAACAAGAGGGGAATAAAGAATTTATACAAAAGACATACAAGAGCGTCACACAAGGAAGTATACAAAAGACATACAAGAGAGTCATACAAGGATTTATACAAAAGACATATCAGAGAGGCATACAAGGATTTATACAAAAGACATACAAGCGAGGCATACAAGGATTCATACAAAAGACATACAAGAGAGGCATACAAGGATTTATAGAAAAGACATACAAGAGAGGCATATAAGGGTTTATACAAAAGACATACAAGAGAGGCATACAAGGAATTATACAGAAGACATACAAGAGAGGCATACAACATATATACAAAAGACCTACAAGGGGGGCATACAAGAATTCATACAAAAGACATACAAGAGAGTCACACAAGGAATTATACAAAAGACATACAAGATAGTCATACAAGGATTTATACAAAAGACATACAAGTGGGGCATACAAGGAATTATACAAAAGACATACAAGAGAGTCATACAAGTATTTATACAAAAGACATACAAGAGAGGCATACAAGGATTTATACAAAAGACATGCAAGAGAGGCATACAAGATATATACAAAAGACCTACAAGGGGGCATACAAGGATTTATACAAAAGACATACAAGAGAGGCATACAAGGATTTATACAAAAGACATATAAGTGAGGCATACAAGGATTTATACAAAAGACATTCAAGAGAGTCATACAAGTATTTATACAAAAGACATATAAGAGAGGCATACAAGGATTTATACAAAAGACATGCAAGAGAGGCATACCAGATATATACAAAAGACATACAAGCGAGGCATACAAGGATTTATACAAAAGACATACAAGAGAGGCATACAAGGGTTTATACAAAAGACATGCAAGAGAGGCATACAAGATATATACAAAAGACCTACAAGAGAGGCATACAAGGATTTATACAAATGACATACACGAGAATCTTACAAGAATTTATACAAAAGACATACAAGAGAGTCTTACAAGGATTTATACAAAAGACATACAAGAGAGTCATACAAGTATTTATACAAAAGACATATCAGAGAGGCATACAAGGATTTATACAAAAGACATAAATGCGAGGCATACAAGGATTGATAAAAAAGACATACAAGAAAGGCATACAAGGGTTTATACAAAAGACATACAAGAGAGGCGTACAAGGAATTATACAAAAGTCATACAAGAGAGGCATACAACATATATACAAAAGACCTACAAGGGGGCATACAAGGATTTATACAAAAGACATACAAGAGAGGCATACAAGGATTTATACAAAACATACAAGAGAGTCATACAAGATATATACAAAAGACCTACAAGAGGGGCATACAAGAATTTATACAAAAGACATATCAAGAGAGTCACACATGGAATTATACAAAAGACACACAAGAGAGTCATACAAGTATTTATACAAAAGACATACAAGAGAGGCATACAAGGATTTATGCAAAAAACACGCAAGAGAGGCATACCAGATATATACAAAAGACATACAAGCGAGGCATACAAGGATTTATACAAAAGACATACAAGCGAGGCATACAAGGATTTATACAAAAGACATACAAGAGAGGCACACAAGGATTTATACAAAAGACCTGCAAGAGAGTCATACAAGGATTTATACAAAAGACATACAAGAGAGGCATACAAAGATGTATACAAAAGACATATAAGAGAGACATACAATGATGTATACAAAAGACATACAAGAGAGGCATACAAGGATTTATACAAAGGACATACAAGAGAATCTTACAAGTATCTATACAAAAGACATACAATAGAGGCATACAAGGATTTATACAAAAGACATGCAAGAGAGACATACAAGATGTATAAAAAAGACCTACAAGAGGGGCATACAAGGATTTATACAAAAGACATACAAGAGAGCCATACAAGGATTTATACAAAAGACATACAAGAGAGGCATACAAGGATGTATACAAAAGACATACAAGAGAGGCATACAAGGCTTTATACAAAAACATACAAGAGAGGCATACAAGGATTTATACAAAAGACATACAAGCGAGGCATACAAGAATTCATACAAATGACATACACGAGAGTCATACAAGAATTTATCCAAATGACATACAAGAGAGACATACAATGATGTATACAAAAGACCTACAAGAGGGGCATACAAGGATTTATACAATAGACATATAAGAGAGGCATACAAGGATTTATACAAAAGACGTACAAGTGAGTCATACAAGTATTTATACAAAAGACATACAAGAGAAGCATACAAGGATTTATACAAAAGACATGCAAGAGAGGCATACAAGATATATACAAAAGACCTACAAGAGGGGCATACAAGGATTTATACAAAAGACATACAAGAGAGACATACAAGATGTATAAAAAATACCTACAAGAGGGGCATACAAGGATTTATACAAAAGACATACAAGAGAGGCACACAAGGATTTATACAAAAGACATACAAGAGAGGCATACAAGGATTTATACAAAAGACATACAAGAGAGACATACAAGATGTATAAAAAAGACCTACAAGATGGGCATACAAGGATTTATACAAAATACATACAAGAGAGGCACACAAGGATTTATACAAAAGACATACAAGAGAGACATACAAGATGTATAAAAAAGACCTACAAGAGGGGCATACAAGGATTTATACAAAAGACATACAAGAGAGGCACACAAGGATTTATACAAAAGACATACAAGAGAGGCACACAAGGATTTATACAAAAGACCTACAAGAGAGTCATACAAGGATTTATACAAAAGACATACAAGAGAGGCATACAAAGATGTATACAAAAGACATATAAGAGAGACATACAATGATGTATACAAAAGACATACAAGAGAGGCATACAAGGATTTATACAAAGGACATACAAGAGAGTCTTACAAGTATCTATACAAAAGACATACAATAGAGGCATACAAGGATTTATACAAAAGACATGCAAGAGAGACATACAAGATATATACAAAAGACCTACAAGAGGGGCATACAAGGATTTATACAAAAGACATACAAGAGAGACATACAAGATGTATAAAAAAGACCTACAAGAGGGGCATACAAGGATTTATACAAAAGACATACAAGAGAGGCATACAAGGATTTATACAAAAGACATACAAGAGAGGCATACAAGGATTTATACAAAAGACATACAAGAGAGGCATACAAGGATTTATACAAAAGACATACAAGAGAGTCAAACAAGGATTTATACAAAAGACATACAAGCGAGGCATACAAGAATTCATACAAATGACATACACGAGAGTCATACTAGAATTTATACAAATGACATACAAGAGAGACATACAATGATGTATACAAAAGACCTACAAGAGGGGCATACAAGGATTTATACAATAGACATATAAGAGAGGCATGCAAGGATTTATACAAAAGACGTACAAGTGAGTCATACAAGTATTTATACAAAAGACATACAAGAGAGGCATACAAGGATTTATACAAAAACATACAAGAGAGGCATACAAGGATTTATACAAAAGACATACAAGAGAGTCAAACAAGGATTTATACAAAAGATATACAAGAGAGGTATACAAAGATGTATACAAATGACATACACGAGAGTCTTACAAGAATTTATACAAATGACATACAAGAGAGACATACAATGATGTATAGAAAAGACATAAAAGAGAGGCATACAAGGATTTATACAAAGGACATACAAGAGAGTCTTACAAGTATTTATACAAAAGACATACAATAGAGGCATACAAGGATTTATACAAAAGACATGCATGAGAGACATACAAGATATATATAGAAAAGACCTACAAGAGGGGCATACAAGGATTTATACAAAAGACATACAAGAGAGGCATACAAGGATTTATACAAATGACATAAAAGAGAGACATACAAGATATATAAAAAAGACCTACAAGAAGGGCATACAAGGATTTATACAAAAGACATACAAGAGTGGCATACAAGGATTTATACAAAAGACATACAAGAAGGGCTTACAAGGATGTATACAAAAGACATACAAGAGCGGCATACAAGGCTTTATACAAAAGACATACAAGAGAGTCAAACAAGGATTTATACAAAAGACATACAAGCGAGGCACACAACAATTTATACAAATGACATACACGAGAGTCATACAAGAATTTATGCAAATGACATACAAGAGAGACATACAATGATGTATACAAAAGACCTACAAGAGGGGCATACAAGGATTTATACAATAGACATATGAGAGGGGCATACAAGGATTTATACAAAGGACATACAAGAGAGGCATACAAGGATTTATACAAAAACATACAAGAGAGGCATACAAAGATTTATACAAAAGACATACAAGAGAGGCCTACAAGGATGTATACAAAAGACATACAAGAGAGGCATACAAGGATTTATACAAAAACAGACAAGAGAGGCATACAAGGATTTATACAAAAGACATACAAGAGAGTCAAACAAGGATTTATACAAAAGACATACAAGAGAGGCATACAAGAATTCATACAAATGACATACACGAGAGTCATACAAGAATTTATACAAATGACATACAAGGGAGACATACAATGATTTATACAAAATACATACAAGAGAGGCATACAAGGATTTATACAAATGACATACAAGAGTGTCTTACAACGATACATACAAAAGAAATACAAGATAGGCAACCTTATGGTGGTGAGAAAGTAACTGAAGACGAGCTGCCAGATCAGAACCAATAATAATGTTGATTCTTCTTTGATGTTTTCAGTGAGCTCTAGGTAAATAGCAGGGGCGGAAGACTATATTTCCAGCCCACTAAAAATTTAAACTGTAAAATTATGAAACCTACCTGTCACTCTAGTACTGAGCCCATGTTCGTAAAGTCGACGGACCTACGAGGAAATCTCACGAGAAAACTTATCGTGAAAATACGAGATCCGGTCAAAAAAGAAAAGAAAACTATAACACATAGCAATTCGGTGTTTAATCTCCTTCGAAGTAGCCTCGTTCTGAAGTCACATCTTTTATCCAGCGTCGTTTCTATTGATAGAAGCATTGTTGGAACTCTTTGTTTGGGATAGGGAGCAAATTCATTTTCACATTCTCTTGGATTTCCTCGACGTCTTGAAATTTTGGGATCTTGTGCGATTTGATCTTTGGAAAGTGGAAAATGTCGCAAGCGAGATGGTGGTTGTCGGAACTAGGGAATGTTGTCCTTTACCAAAATCTGCTGCTGCTGCTGCACCCCCCCCCTGATGGAACATCTGCGGTGTGATGAGGGGATCACTCTACACACTTTCATTTCGAGTACTGCGATGAACAACAGAAGTGAGCGAGAATGTTGCAACGCAACAGCGTTCAAGGTCAACCTGTGCCGAACCGCTTCATTCTGCATACTGCAGCTCCGTTACCATAGCAACGGTCCCGATATATTTTGATTAAACCTCATTTTTAAAGGAATAGCATAAGGGGGTGTTAAGTTATGACGGCGGGGAAGGGATTGAAGTCAAAATTTAAAATAATACTTTTTAATAAGGTAGCATCATGTCAGTTCTCAAAGATTTTTTGCTAATGCTAAATAATTCCTGTAATGGCTGTGATAACAGCCATCTTATCTGCTGCATATTTTAGATCCTGCAAGATTTCCTGTTCGAAAACTGAGGATAGATTGTCTGCCTCAATCAGATTTTGAGCATAAAAAAAATATTCAATTGAAAAAAATATCAAGATTTTGAATTTCTTCTTCTTCTTCCTTTTCATCTTCTTTTTATTTATTTTTTCTTCTCCTCCTTTTTCTTTTATCTTTTTTTATTCTTTTACTTCTTCATCTTTTTCTTCTTCTCCTCGTCCTTCTTCATTCATCAACCTTTTCTTCTTCTTTTCTTTATTTTTTATTCTCCTACTTTTCTTCTTTTGCTTTTATTTTTTCTTCTTTTTCTGCTTCTTCATCTGCTTCTTCGTCCTCTTTTTTCGTCTTCACCTTATTTTTCTTCTTCCTTTTCTTCTTTCTCTCCCCCGTCCCTCCCTTTCTTCTTTGTCTGTTTCTTCTTTTTCTTCTCCTTCATCTTTTACTACTTCTTCTTGAATTGAAAAAAAATCAAGTTTAAGTTCGTTTTCTTCTTTTCATCTTTTTTCTTTCTTCTTTTTTCCTTTTTCTTATTTTACTTCGTCATCATTTTTCTTCTTCTTTTTTCTTCTTCTCCTTCTTGTTTTTCTTCTTCTCCTTCATCTTTATCTTCTTCCTTTTCTTCTTCTTCTTCTCTTTATTCGTTCTCTTCTTCTTTTTCTTCTCTTGCTTTTACTTTTTCTCTATTTTTTCTTCCATTTTTTATTTTTCTTCTTCCTTTTCATCTCCTTTTCTTTTTCTTCATCCCTTTTCCTCTTCTACTTATTCTTCTCTGTTTCTTCTTTTTCTTTTTCATCATTTAGTTCTTCTTTTTCTTCTTCACCTTATTTTTCTTCTTGGTCTTTCTTTCCTTCTTTTTCTTGAATTGAAAAATTGAAGATTTTTAGTTCGTTTTTCTTCGTCTTCTGTTTCTTTCTTTTCCTCATTTTCTTTATTCACGTTCTTCTGCGCCTTGTTCTTTCTTTTCTTTTTATTCTTCTTCTTTTACTTCCTTTTCATCTTTATTTTCTTCTCTCTTTCTTTTGCTTTTTCTTTTTGTCTTTCGTTTTCTTTTTTCTTCTTCATCTTTCTTCTTCGTCTTTTTCTCTTCCTTTTTTTCTTTTCTTTTTCTTTATTCTTTTTCTCCTCCTTTTTTCTTCTTTGTCGATTCCTTCTTTTTCTTTTCCTTCTTTTTTCTTCTCCTTCTTCATTTTCCTTCATTTTTCTTCTTCTTTTTCTTTTCTTCTTATTTTCTTGATCTTCTTTCTCATCACTTTTTCCTTCTATTTTCTACTTTTCTTCGTCTTCTTCCTTTTTTTTCTTCTCATCATTTTTCTTCAATATTTCATTTCTTTCATTCATTCCGTTTTTCTATCTCCGCCATAGTCCCCCTTTCCTCGTTCTTCCCCTTCTTCTTCCTCCTCTACTTCCTCTTTTTCTCGTTCTTTTGTTATTCTCCCGTATCCCCCTCTTCCTCCTCTCTTCTTTTCTCTGTTATCCTTTTCTTCATTGTTGTTTTCTTTTTTTGGTTTAGCATTCTTTTCCATATTTTTGTCTTCTTTTTTTTTCTTTCATGAACCATTCTCTTATGGTTTTCATTCGTTTTTCTATCTTTTCTTCCTCCTCCTCCTCCTCTTTCCTCTTCGGTAATGTCTTCCTCCAAGATCTTTCGTTTTGCCATTATTCTCCACCGCCTATTCCTTCTCTTTCGCAAAGTTTTGCTCGTTTCTTCCTTCTTTGTTATCGTGCTGCGGAGCCAAGTGTGGAATATTGGCCTGGAGTTGAGGGGAATTTGAGGTCGCAGTCGCGGGTAATTTTCGTGCAAGTTTGATGTGGCGTCGACAAGTCTCGATTTAGATAGATACTTTCAGCTTCTTTCAAGGAAGACAAGTGGAAAAAAGATGACTGCTAATTGTGGGAGCAAGTTAGTGAGAAATAAGACAATGAGAAAAAGAAGAGAGAGAGATAGAGCAAAGCAAAAGAAAGAAATAAAGAAAGTAATTTCGAGAAGAAAGAAAGGAAGAAAGAAAAAATGCAAATCTTTAAGGGATTCTAAAACACTAAAACAAATTGAAAAAAATCGTTAAGAT